>WAAD01001413.1:65346-82984 GCA_013389945.1 Fregata magnificens
AGTGCTGCGGAAAGGGAGGGCAGTGCGCGTGCACTTGGTTCTGCCCGCAGTATTGCGGAGGACTGCAAGAGGCGCAGTGCGCATGCGCCCGGGTTTGCCGCGGTGCGGTGAGCATGCGCGTGGCTCTGCCCGCAGTCCCGTGGACTGAGGGCGAGAGGGGTAGTGCGCATGCGCCTAGCCCCGCGTGCCTCCTGAGGGTGGTGTGGCCGTGCGCATGCGTGAGGCGGCAGGGGAGCCCACGGGCTGGGAGCAGCGGGGCGGGCGGCGGCCCCAGCCTNGGGACCGAGAGTGGAAAGGAGGGACCGGGAGAGGAAGAGGGACGGTAAGACAAAAAGTGAGATAGAGGGAATGAAACAGGGACAAAGAATGGAGGAGGGGTTGGGGAGAGAAGAAGGGAGACAGGGATAGAGAAAGGTGGATGGGGACAGAAAAATAGGGATGAGGAGCCCAACAAAAGGGTAAAAAATCAGAAGTCTGAGGGCCTGGCAGAGGGATAGAGACAGAGAAAAAAGTTGGGATGTGACCAGAACAGAAGAGCAGAGAGAAAACCAGGGAGTGGGACAGAGACAGAGAAGAAAGGGAGGGAGAGCAGGAAAGAGGGACAGAGGGAGATGGACACTGAGTTGGGGAAGGAAGTGTAGTGGCGGGGAACAGGACATATAAGGAGATCCCAAGTCCTGGGATCCCTCTGGAACACACGCTTCAGGGTTGTGTCCTGGCATTCACCACCTGTTTCCCCTCCAAACCAGGGCAAGGACTCCCTTCCCTCCTCACCACCCCACACACGCATCAGGGGAAGCTGTCTCTTCACTTGCCCTTGGCAGGCGAGGCCAGGAGACTGGGATGGAGCTTGGGACCAGCACAGCCGCAGCAGAAAGTAATGCTGCATCCTGGGTAGTGTGTCCCTCTCCCACAGGTCAGTGGAGAGCAGGGATGCTTTTTGGGCCCTGCCACATGGCCAGGACAGCCAGGGCTGACTCCAGGGCAGGGCCCCTGCCTCTGCACTGCACTGCACAGGAGCACAGCCCCCATCTTGGCTGGGCACTGCACAGACCCCTGTCCCCAGTGAGCCCCTGCCAGCTGGGGCAGGGGCTGGCAGTGCCCCCTCACCAGCTGCACTTGCACCATCCCCAGTGGCGCAGACCCCAGCACCTTGGTCTCCTGCTCTGTCTGCTGCTTGCTGCAGTCCATAGGGCTTGGTTGGATGAGTACCTCTATCACCAGGGGGGTTCCCCACTGCCACGCACCCTCCCCGGGCCCCTGCAGCGCAGCCGCCCTGGCTGCCTGTGATGGGCAAGGGGTCCCCAGTCCCCACTCGCTAGGCATTTTCCAGCTCCTCTACCTCCTCTTGCAGGTGGGCTAGTTCATGATGGAGCACCTGGGAGAGAGAAGGGTCCAAGTCCATGTGGCCACTGCAGCCTTCCTCCAAAGCCTCCATGCCAGTGTGCACCTCCCCATGCCCTTGACCCCTTGGCATAGCCCTTCTCTGCTCCTCTTGCCCCAACAGCTGCTCCTCCAGCTGGTGTGAGCACTATTTCTGCTGCAAAGCAATGGGTACACAGTGCTGGGTGGCTAAGCTGGGACCTGGGGTCATCTGGCCCTCTCCAACCCTGGCACTGTCCCCACTCACTACCTACCCCCCTGCTCCAGGGCTCAGGGACACCTGGTGGTGACTCACAAGGCACAGGGAGGTGATGGACCCTGGGACTGATGCGTTCCCCAGCTATGCTGCTGGCTGAGGGTGCTGGGGTGCACAGCCCCAGCACGGACACCCCATCCCTAGCACTGCCAGGATGCATCCACTTCGCCCCTGTACCTTGTCCAGCTCCTTCAGCCTCGTGGCTCTCTCCTCCTTCATTGCCTGCAGTGCTTCTGCAGGAGAGGGAGGCAACTGGAGCACCAAGCAGGGCATGGGGGAAGTGGGGGAGAGGGGGATGCCACTCCCATGAGACCTCTGCCTGGAAGGAGGTCCTGGCATTGCCCCTCACGCATCCCTTCAGGCATTGCCCTCACACTTGGCTCCCCTCTCCCAGCCAGCTCTTCAGGCACTGGGGGACAGGGAGATGGGCACCCCTGGGCACAAGGGTGGTAGCAGCTCCTCCAGCCTTCAGTGCTCCTGGTGCCTGCTCTGGTACTGCTGGGCCAGGTCGTGGCTCTGGGAATAGGAGCTGGAGACAGGGGTGATCTCTGGTCACTGCCTTGGCCATGGCACATGGGCTGAGGAGGGGACCTCAACCTCCCAGCTGAGCTCTGTTGTGGTGCACTGCACCTCTTGCTTCTCTTCCTCCTGTGTGGGGAAAGGACAGAGCAGGGGCTGAAGTGTCAGAGCCTCAGCCCCTGGGGATGAGGGGCCACTGCACACCTGCCTGACGCTGCCGGAGCTGCTTGCTCCTTGCTTTTGTCATGCAGCTCTGCTCTATGTGCCATTGGAGCATGCAGAGCTCAGGCAGCAGCTCCACCACTACCTCGGCCACCCACTGGGGCCTCTGCTGCCTGCAGGAATGGGGAGCCATAAGATCCCCAGTTTATGCAGACCCTCCTGCCACCATCTGCCTGCCTTTGCACCAGCGCTGGGGCCCCCCATTGCACACTTCCCCAGACTCCCCTCTCCCAGCACCCGGCAGTGTTGGGATCACCCCAGCCAGCTCCCTGCTCCACCAGCCAGGCATTCGCATCCTGCAGTGCCTTTCTCAGCACTGCACATGCGTGCCCTGCTGTGTCAGAGGGATCTCAGCACAGCCCTGCCATCCACCTTCCTTGGAGAGGAGCTCAACCCAATGAGTAGCCTGTGCAGCTTGACATGCGTGGGGAAACCCTGGCGACATTACTGATGACCAATGCACTGCAGAGCACATCCATGCCAGCACTTGACACCTTTGCCAGACTTCCCAAAACCATTCATTAACACACCCAAACCACTCCTGGGAAGAAACAGCTTTATGAAAATCAAAGGCTCTCCTGAAGATTCAAGACAATTCCATGTCTTTTTCAGGGAATCAAAGCAAAGGGTCTTGTGCCTCTGCTCTTCTATGGAGCCTGCAGTAGCTGACAAAAGCCAGCAGCTGCACTTTGCAGTGCTGCCTTCAGTACAAGTACTTTCTTCATCCGCCTTTCTCCTTGCTCAGCTGTTAAGTGTGACTGTGGCTGACCATCCTTTATCTGTGTTGACTCCCAGCCTCAGGTGCTGGGGTTTGGTTTGGACGTCAAGCCAATGCTGGAAGGGCTGACTGGGGAAACTCAGCAGCAAGCTTTGGGAGAGGTGGTGCAAGAAGCAGAGCTGGCCCACCTGCAGGCACACCTGTCTGTAGAGGAGGGATGCCCAGTGTGGAGTTTGCTGAGGTGCAGTGCTGTGACCAGCAGGAGAAGCGACCCCAAGAAGAGGAGGAACAAGTCACATAACTTCACGAGGTCAGAGCACAGCCCGAACCTGTAGGCAGAGCTTTGATATGTACCTTCTCTACAAGCCCCAGTCTGCAGTGGTCTATCCCAGTTTTTCACAGAGGGAAATGGCAGTGAAAGAAAATGTGCCTCACAGCTCTTTGGTGGAAACTCTTGGTTTCTATATTCATTTCATGTGCTTCTATAGGAGAGGGAGGCCAAGCAATGAACCTAGCCAGAGCTGAGGGGCAGGTATGCATCCTTCCTGTAGGATCTCAGCCAGAAGAGCCTGGTTTTATCATCTCTTGGAAAGCCTTTTGCAGTGACAGCACAGTTCAGATGAACAGGAGAGAGGAGGAGCAACACAGACTTGCATGATGAGCTTGCTCTTGCTGTTTCCTTCCTTGTCAGCAGCCTGTGAGCAGGGAACTGCACCTCTGGGCCCTTGCACTGATGACCAAGCCCACGTGAGCAATGAGCCCAACAAGGAGCCAGGCTCCAGCTTGGGAGTGCAGTAAGTTAAGTGCTCTGCCTCATAGTGCTGCCTCAGTCCCCACCTGCCTGGCCTGCCAGGATCCATGTGCTGAAGCTGGCTGTCACTGCTCACAGCCCGAGTCCGTGGCACCAGGGCTGGTCCCCAGCTTCCTTCTCCCCAAGCATGTGATACAAAAAGTATCCATAGGTATCTGTCTACCACTGCCTCCCAGGACCAGAGTCAGAAAGGATGATTTTTCAGTATGATTTTCTAGGCTCCAGGGTGTGTATTTGGTAGTAAGACATGCTTGTTTCTGCCATGTGACATGGTTAATGGCTGTGGGACAAAGCAACACAGGCAATTCCAAGGATTCACTTGTAGCCTAATTTTGGAACATGATTAAGGGCTGAGGAGTGCAGAAAGCAGCTGGAATGCAAAGCCCCGGGATTCTGGCTGACTGCATTTGCAGGCTTAAAGTGGGAAAATGTAGCACCAGGTCTCCCGCCTGCAGGCAGCTGTAGCATAGGTGGATTTGCCATCCTCGTGGGACTAACCACGCCTTCAGCCTGGCCCTCCATGAGTCAGTCTCAAAATGGGGCTTCCCAGCTCTGGGAGAGGAAGAGTGGCTTCCAGCCCTGTCATGAGGAGTGGACAACCCCATGCTGGAGGCAGGGTGCAACGACATATGGGATGAAAGGCTCAAAGCATAATAACAGAGGTTTAGCAATGGCTCCTGTTCACAAGATAAGGAAAGCTATTAAAAGCAAGGGGGACCCTTCATGCAGCTAAGGCTGTGTGCAGACGGGGCAGCATGAAGGACCACAAACTCTTCCAGGTAAAGTGTAGAGACTGTTGGCCACAACAGCAGGAGGAACACCTTACAACAGCAGAGTGCAAGGGGTAGGAAGGACGGTTGCTGTGTAGCTACAGCGTAGCAAATACCTACTTGGGTATTTGGCAAACAGGAGGGGAAGGTCATTTAATTTCACATAAAAACCCTTGTGCTTGCAAGCACCACATGCCTGGCTGTGGTGCACAAGAAATCTGTCCTGCCGCCAGGCATGCGTCAGGGCTCTGGCTCTGGCTACAAAATGCTCCCCATGCCCCAGCGCAGGCTCGGCAGCAGGGTCCCAGGCCCAAGGCTGGCCGGTGCTCTCAGAGCTGCTGTGAGGGTTGCTGCCTCCTGGTAAGCCCTCCCAACAGGTCTGAAACAAAAGCTCCTGCAGAGTCCCAGGCTCTCAGGGGCCAGCAGGCCCATGTGTGTCTCACCAAAGCCAGAGGAGTCCTGGCCTTACAGAATGAAAGGCGAGGCAAGGCATGGTGCTATTGGGGCTGTGTTGAGCTGCCTCCCATGTTGGCTGAGGGGAGACCTGCAGCTCAGCATCCCGGTGCTGGGGATTTACTCCAGGGCCACCATCCAGCTCCCAGCCCTCCTGCTCCCAGGGACCTCACCGGTGCTCTGCAGTGCTGACATGCCCCAGCCCTGCCTGCAGAGAAAAGCCCAATTGCTGTGGGGCAGGGGACAAGAAGAAATGCCCCCTATTGGGCAGAGGTTCATGGCTGGCTCTGTCTGTTCCCAGCAGCCCCTTTGCACCCTCCCTGCCCCCACTGAGCTGCCCGTCTCTGCTGCCCACCTCTCCTGGCAGGCCCCAGGGCTCATCATCACCTGCGTGCCCGCCCTCAGACCAGGAGCCTGTATTTGCAGCTCCTCTAACACATGGAGGACCTTTCCCATCCCCCACAAGCAGGCAATATCTCAAGACTCTCATCTTCAGGAGCAGAGGCAGATGTGCCTGGAGCACAGAGTGAAGTTGTCACATGTTGTGGCCCTAAACCTGGAAGGGAAATAATACTCCACGGCTGTGTTTTTCTTTCTCACTGTGGCTTGGGGGTACCTAACCCTGGGTCAGGATGGTGACAAGGCTGTTCTCTTCCTGCCATAGGGAGCACTTGCAGCTGCCTTTTCCTCTTCTACTCTGCCTTGAGCACTGATCCCCTCTAGGAGAGCTCGGGGACCTGAACTAAGGCCTGCCCAACTGCCCTCCCCGGTTGCAGCCCAAGACCTCTTAGGAGACTAGAAGTACAAGCTGATTCACAACTAATTGCATGTCATTGAGAAACCAGTAAACTGCTTTGATTCTGGCTGGTTTTAAGCCATGGGAGTTGAGCACTTTTCTTCTGTGACAGCAGAGGAATCAAAATTAGCGAGCAGCTTTGGGGAGGGACAGCAGTTCAATTAGCATCGTTTCATGGTGCAGTTTTAGGGGCTGTGGTTACCCCAGGGAGAACATGTGCCCTGGCCTGTAACCATGTTTGCGCCCACTTTGGCTTGTCTTAGGGGACACCTTACCCTGTCACTACATAGTGCTACTCTTGGTAAAGGAAGCCCTTGAAGATTTGGGTTTGCGGCCAGGTATGGGCCTGTTTCTAACATCCCCAAGCAGTAAACACTCAAGGACCAGGTCTGACACCTTCACGCACAAGTAAGCCTTCACATTTCACAGTGGTTGTCCCTGAAATGTGCATCGCCCTAGGCTGCTTGTTAAACTCTTGGCCTTCTCGCCAGGGATGTGGAATGACTGAAAAAGGAACAGATGAGGAAGCCCAGATCGAAACGGGTGATATCAGTTAGCTGGGAGTAGCTGAAAGCATAGCTTTTTGACAACTGATTGCTCTCACAAAATAATTTAAGTGTTCAAATAAGCCATGGATGTGTGCCACCAACAGGAAACATCCCCCAGCCTCCATGGGAGGCAACGTGCTGCAGATTTACACCATCCACAGCATTCAGCAACTTCAAGGTCAATGATGAGGTTGGGAGGAAAGAGATTTGGCCTTGTCCAAAGCTGTAGTAGAAGTCAAATATGCTTTTGGAGTCTTGGCTGGATGAATGGAGCATGACTTTTTCACCTACAGGTTCAAAAAAACACCTTGCTAATCTGCAGTCCTATGGTAATGAATTTGGTCTTCCTCTCTCTCTGGATCTGACCCCGCAAACCTGACATTATTGTAGAAGGGTATCAAATTAATGAAGCAGGACTTTCCCTTTGTGAACCCCTGCTGGCTGTGCCTGGCAATTGCATTGTCCTTTAAATGCCTTTCTGATCTTCTCCATAATTTTTCCAGGTACCGAGGTGAGACTAACAGGTCTGTATTTTCCTGGCTCTTCCCTCATGCCCTTCTTGTAAATTGGAATAACACCGTCTAGCTTCCAGTCAGCAGGGACCTCGCCAGACTCCCAAGACCTTTGGTAGATGATTGAGAGGGGTCCTGCTGTAACATCCGCTACCTCCTTCTGTACTCTGGGATGAATCTCGTCTGGCCCCATGGACTCAGGAACATTGAACGGATACAACCGGCCCCTTACAATTTCAGCGTCCACAGATGGAAAGCCACTGTTCCCACAGTCATGGTCCTCCAACTCAGAGGACCGTGCAGCCCAAGGTCTATGAGTATTATTATTATTATTATTATCAGCGTTCACCCCATCACCCTGCAGACTCCAACCGGGGGATGCTGGGCCCCATCCAGCCCCACATCTGAGCTGGGGCCCAAGCACGACGTCCTCCCTGGCCCAAGGGGCGGCAGGAAATGAAGACTAAAACCCATCTGGAGAAGTGACCGTGTCGTGTGTTGTCTCCACGGGGGGTGAGGGGTGCGAGCGCCTTTGGCAAATGGACGCCCAGAGCTTGGGGCTGGAGGCATTGGTTTGATGGCTCAACAAGTAGGAGAAAATCCCCAAAAGCAAGCCAAGTGCTGCCTTTGATCTCCCATGGGAGGAAGCAGGGGAGCCCAGAGGGCTGGCCAGCAATGCTGGGGTGTGGGGAGAGACTGTGGGACTTTGTCCTGCAGCCTCCAAGGGAGGCACAAGGCGTTATCGAATGAACCCTCTTGCCGCACGTGCCTGGAGACGTCTGCCACGGCCAGAGCGACCTGGCGGGGCCCCGGGAAGGCACGTCCGAGGCCTCGGTGACTGGCGTGAAACACCAATGCCGAGCACAAGACAAACGAAGGGGAGATGGAAGGGGCAGTGGCACTGCAATAAGCCCGGACGCCTGTGCTGGGACCGGACCGCTGCCACGGGGAGCGCCGCAGGCGAGGATGGCCCGTTGTGATGTGCCCGCATGATGGACGGTGGCGTCACCGAGGGATGGACTGCCACATCTCCAAGCGCTGGACTGTGATGTCGCCGAGCGACGGATTGTGACCAGGCGCCCCTCGCGGCTTATATCGGGGCACCGAGTCTCACCCAGCTGGCTCGTGCCTGCACTCCAGCTGAGCGAGGTCGCGAGGTTTGGAGTGTCGTGCAAGGCTGTTGTTGGTGCTGAGGTCGTGCGCAGGGAGTTGTTGAGTGCAGCTCTCGGTGCCCGACTCCAGAGCCGTCGGAGGATTTTCCCTGGCCCTGCCAGCTTTAGGCAGCCGGGACGCCCAGGAGGTGCGCTCGCAGCAGCTGAGGTGAGATGTGCGGGGAAGCCTCACCCTGGGGAGCTGGGAGGGTTTCCTTCTTGAGGGACCTGGGCATTTCTTCTACTCCTCGTCGGGCCAGCCAACAATTGTGGCCTCTCTTCCTTTTCTAGCGCGACACCCGCTGCTGCGGCGGCGGTGAGAGGGAGCGGGTTGTCATCCCCAGCTGCCCCCAGCCCACCGCAGCACAGGGAGAGCATGGCCACGGGGCTGGAGAACCGCTGTCCAATATGCCTGGACAGCTGGGAGGAGGCCAGCTACGTGATGCCATGCCTCCACCAATTCTGTTACACCTGCATCCTCCGGTGGGCTGAGAGCAAGCCCGAGTGCCCCCTCTGCAAAAGGAGGGTGAGCTCCATCTTGCACTCGGTGCGGGGGGACGACGACTTTGAGGAGCACCTCATCCCACCAGCTGCGGCACCATCAGTCGTCGTCCACCTGACAGGAGGAGCTCCCGGACACCCAGCCGCCCGCAGCCTCCATCACCCTGCAGCACCCCGGCCGGCAGCTGCGGGGCCGCTGCCCTGGGCTCCTATGGGCGGCTTCTACGCCTCCGTCTGGGCATCCCTCTTCCGCGTCTACCCCGCTGTCCTCCATCCCGTGCTGCCCTGGCTGCGTCAGGAGCTGGGGCAGCTCTTTGAGGATGCCCGGCGAGCAGCAGCAGCGCAGAGCCTCGTCACATCCAGCCTGCAATACTTTGGCCTGGATGAGGGGGCTCTGACCCAGCTGCTGCGGGCCTCCCTGGGCAGGCGCACAAGGAGCTTTGTCCGCCAGCTGATTGACACCATCGTGCGCCAGTGCGGCAGGGAGGCCCGACGTCGGATGGGCCTGGGGGATGCCCGTGCTGCCGAGGAGCGGGAGGGCAGGCCCGCAGCAGCCCACGGCCCCGCTGCCTCCCGAGGGGGTCCTCCTGCCCGCAGCCCAGCCCTTCGTGCGGGTCCCGGCAGCGCCCCCTCCGCCCCCGTTCCCACCCGCGGGGAGCAAGAAGAGGCCCAGGAGGACCCAGAGGAGGCTGTGTCCGGGCCCTCCACGCGCAGCCGGGGCAGCCAACGCTCGCCTGGGGGGCGCCGGCGAGCCCCGAAGAGGAGGGCCGGCAGCTCCGAGGACCCTTCCCAGCCCCCCAGGAAGCCACCCCGTCATCGGTGACACTGGGAGGGTGCCTCAGGAGCCGGCTAAACCGGGGCCGGGCCGCAGCTGGGGCACGCACCAGCCCCTTGTGGTCCTGGCCCCCCAGATCTAATTACCATACAATAAAAGAAAATGAAAGCATGAAAAGTGCAGAAAAAGTCTCAGTGCTACTATCAGTCCCGTTGGCATTGCTATCCCCACCTGTGCTGCTTTCTACCCCTTCTCCTGGTGCCACGGCCACCGTTTCCTCACGTGTCTGCTGAGCCCTACGGCCGCTGGGGTCAGCCTGGTGAGAGAGTGGGTGCGGCGATGCAGTGAGGCAGGAGCCCCTAGAAGTTCGACAAGGGGAAGTGCAAAGTCCTGCACCTGGGGATGAACAACCCCAGGCACCCGTATAGGCTGGGGGCTGCCTGGCTGGGAAGCAGGTTGGCAGAAAAAGGCCTGGGGGTCCTGGTGGACACCAAGCTGAACATGAGCCAGCAATGTGGCCTTGCCACGAAGAAGGCTAACGGTGTCCTGGGCTACCCTGGGAGGAGTGTTGCCAGCAGGTCAAGGGAGGGGATCCTTCCCCTCTCCTCGGCACTGGTGAGGCCACACCTGGAGTGCTGGGTCCAGTTCTGGGCTCCCCAGTACAAGGGAGATATGGACGTACTGGAGAGAGTCCAGCAAAGGGCCACTGAGATGGTGAAGGGACTGAGGCATTTCTTATGTGAGGAAAGGCTGGAGGGAGCTGGGACTGTTCAGCCTGGAGAAGAGAAGGCTCAGGGGGGAGCTCATCAACGTATATAAAGACCTGAAGGGAGGCTGCAAAGACGTCAGAGCCAGGCTCTTTTTGGCGGTGCCCCGTGACGGGATCGGAGGCAGTGGGCACAAAGTGAACCGTGGGAGGTTCCTCCTGAACGTCGGGAAACATTTTGTCACTGTGAGGGTCACGGAGCACTGGCACAGGTAAGCTGGAGAGGTGGTGGAGTCTCTCTCCTTGGAGATGTTCAAAATCCGCCTGGACATGGCCCTGGGCAACTGACTCTAGGTGGCCCTAGCAGGGGGGTTGGACAAGATGACCTCCAGAGGTCCCTTCCAACCTCAGCCAGTCTGCGATTCTGTGATTCTGTGATACAGGCACTATCCTCAAAGGCTGTGGAGTTTCCCCCAGTCTGCCCCCCCGAAAACCTCTCCGTCAGTGACTGTCTGTGGGCAGAGCACTGGAGGGCAGGGCAGGAAGGCAGGCACTGGAAAGAGAACTGTCAGCTTGGTTTTGGCCTCGGCCTCCAAGAGTCTCCAGAATTCAGTCTTCACCACGTCAATGTCTCTCCAGGGGTGTTCACGGGTGCTGTAGGCAGTTCAGGTCCTGCTCTGTGTCTTTTGGATGCTGCTGGCCAGTGGTATCTGCAAGAGTCTGGTCTGGGGCACGCGGCACGCAAAGAGAGGCAGAGGGACCTGGCTTTTGCAGCCAGGAGAAGCAGCAGCTTGTCAGCCTTGGTAGCTGTTGCATGGGAAGGGAGGGAGAGATGATGGAGGTGGGCTGTCTGAGGCTGTGTACTTTCCCGCTGTCTCCCAGGAAGAGACCTCCATCAGTGACCAGCGCCGGGCAGAGCAATGCAGAGCAGGGCAGAAAAGCTTGCAAAAAAATAGAGAAGAGCGCCGAGGGCCTGCTGGTGTTTTCTTTTGCTGCGTAACCATCGCCTCCATAGCAGGACAGGACGAGCGCTGAGGCAGGAGGCCGAGCCCTGGAGAGCCAGGTGCCCTGATTAAAGCGCCGTGGGGCCTGGCCCGCTGGTCTTGGAGGGCTTCCTTCCCCTCGTTTGAGTGCCATGGGTCTGAGCCTATGGCCTGGTAGGGCCTCTTTGCGCTGATGTGAGCGTCGCTGAGACTGGCCGTCTCATCTTGCTGGGCCTCTTTCTTCCTAGTGAGTGCCACAGGGCTCGGCCCTCTGCTCCCACTCAGCCTCTTTGCCTGGATTCAGCTTCCATGGAGCCTGGCCCTCTGTTCCTGCAGGGTCTCTAAGCCCTGGTCTGAGCAGCACGGGCCCTTGCCCTCTGGTCTTGCAGGGCTCTTTCCCCTGCGTCAGCAACCATGGGGCCTGGCCCTCTGCTCTCGCAGGGCCTGTGGCCCTGATTCTAGTGCTGTGGGGCCTGTCCCTCTGATCCCACATGGTCTCTTTGTCCATAGCAGAGCAACACTGGTGTTGCGCAGCCTCTTTGCCCTGATTTGCCTGTCACGGGGCCTGGTGAGAGAGTGGGTGCGGCGATGCTGCCCATGACCAGGCAGGGTGCGATGTTGATGCTGACAGGTTCTTCTAAATGTGCCGGGTAGTATACTGTGTTCCCTCCAAAACCAAGTGCTGTCCAGCTCCAGGCCTGCATCTCTGCAGCTGGTCCTTGCGTAGAGGTTTCTAGCCTGTGGTTCTCCATGGCCTGCCCGTGCCCCATCGCTCATCACCCTAGGCCTAGGTTCCTCATCACCGCACCCTCTGCCCCGACATCCTGAGGCTCTGCTCTCCTACCAGCCTGCACTACCCAGTGCAGCTTCACTACCTTGGAGCCCAAATCCCTCCTGCGCAGAGTCACAACTTGATGCTGCTCTCTGTGTCAGCCTAGTGTTGTGCCCTGCCAAGGCAGGAGACCCCAGAAGTTCAACAATGGAAATTGCAAAGTTCTGTACCTCTTTTCAGTGAAAGAGAAGTGAGTGAGTGTGTAGAAGACGCAAAAGAATAAAAGAAGTCCCAAATGATGAATGTCATGAATTGTGTTCAAGTCTTTGCCTTGCCTTGCCTTTGCTTAGCTCGTGAATTTAATGGAGTGGGGAGATAAAGGAGCTGTCCGAGGGTGTATGCAAAATTCCACAGTGGGGAGCCAGCAGCAGTTGGCAGCTGGTGAAGAGGACAGTCAGGGTAGTTCTCTGCCACTGGTGGAAATGACTGCAGGAGGGGTGCATCAAAAAGGGCAGGAAACTGGCTAGTTTCACCTTCCCCAGGTTCTGCACTACTGAATCTCCCCAGCCACCACTGCTGGGAGAAGGGGCAGGTGCATGGTAGAGGGACCATGCTACAGGTGCTTGCTGCGAGTTGCACTGGCAGCTGAGAGAGAGCAGAGAGAGACACAAACTCATTTTGCTGGGAAACAGCTCTAGAGGCACTCGAGTGCAAGCACTGGAAGCGCTGCAGACGTGCTGTTCTCGAGTTAGGTACAATCTGTGGGGATGTGGAAAGCATCTCCCAGGCAGCACACTCCCCCTCCTTGCCGTACACAGGCAGATGTGTGCGGGGATCACTAGCATCTGCTTCTGACCAGGAAAAGGCTCAGAGTGCTTGGGAATGTGAGTCCCAAGAAAAGTAACCAGCCCCTTTGTGTTTGGATTTACTGACCCAGCAGTGAGCTGATTTGGCTCCTGGGGACTGGAGAAGCACACAAGCAAATGCGCTTCTCTCTCCTGGTGGGAAGCTGGTTTGATGCCTTATTACTGTAATTGCCAAATCCATCAGTCATTGCAGGCTGTCTCCAAGACTTCATCCTCTTTCACCCTCTGCTCAGGAAGGATAGCCAGCCTATTTTGACAATGCTCATGGAAAAGTGCTTGGGGTTTGTTTATTCTGGACTATGTCTCTGGGCACCTTTGTTCCTGTCTTTCTTTAAAGGTAAGCTCATCTGTGGTTGTCCATTTTTTTTGTTTGTTTGTTTTGTTTTTCTTTTATTTTTTCTAAACACTAGTCATATCCTATCCCAGCTCTATTTTCAGAAGGACTTGTATCTGCTTGTAGTTTAAACTTTGTTAGAGTCCAGTGCTGGCCCCACTGAGTTTTGTAATCAGTTTGAATAAGTTGGTGGATCTTACAGTGTTGGGCGCCTTCTTTTAAGAAAGGAAAAGGTGTGGGGTTTTTTTAATGAAAAGTGAGCCATTTTCACTTTCAGAAATGAATAGAAATTATTGTGTTTCAAAAAGAGTATGTTCTTGCCCTCCTTTAAAAATTGAACATATCCATGTTTTTTGGGGAATGAGAAATTATAACTCCAGCCTGGCCAGGATGGCTGTGAGAACCCTTTAGGTGTGAGGGTGAAATGGTGTTGTTCTACAAAGAAAAATGACCAGAAGAAAATTCTTAACTGTTGACTTTCTATGCATCATTTGGGAAGATTTATAGCTGCATAAATATATAAATTTACTATTTCTGGTTTGTTTTCTCTTCTAACTTTTAGTATGTTTAATAACACTCCTTCCTGGCAGTGATGGGTATAAGTTGGAAGCATCTAATAAAAATAATAATGGGCTTGTGTCATCTGAGGTGTCACCTGTGACCAAGCTACCTTCTGAAGTTTCAGCATGTTACAAACAAAAGTAGGAACTGTATGATTCTTCAAAAACATGGAGGATTACAAGGCTAACAATAAAGAATTTTTAAATGAGAAAGGAGGTGGAAATAGCCACAGTCCTGAGACATGTTCAGGATTCTATGCAAAACATGTTTTTATTGCTCCCTAACAGCTCGTTATATGAACCGTGCATGCCTGCAGCAACTATAGATTCTAAAACTGAGTATTACAGGTGTGAGGGACCATGTCATGTTACCTGCGATTTATGCATAGAGAAAGGATTGTCTTTTTAAAGCAGAGAAAGTGGTCCGCATATTTCAGAAGTGCAGGGGCACGGAAAATTGACATATATGTGATGTTGCACTGGACTATTCATGCCACACAGATAATTTCTCATTAGTTTATCTGAATCTACAAAACATCCATGCATTTCATTATTACAGCACCACATTTCAGCTGCCTAATGTAGCAATGGTATTGCAGAAAAATGCTTCTCCACCTTGCTAAATTAAGAACCTTGCTATCTCTGTTTCTAAGACATTTGTGTGCTACTCCAGGAGCTAAACTAACAAGCAGGTGATGGCAGCTAGTTATGATATGACTCACTTTGTGTGCAGTCCCATTTTGAGCAGTTGTGTATCGTGTAAATACTGCCTTTTACATAATGAGTAATCACTAATTCATCAGGGGGGATGCTTAGTTTCTCTGAGGAGCACATGAAGACCCAAACTGCTTTTATAAATAATTCAGAGGATTTTTTGTTAGGTGCTTTTACCAGCAGTTTACAAGGATGTACTTTTACAGACAACTGCTAAAGCAGAACGAAATGAACCTCTGGTTAAGGTGGTCTGTATTTCACCTCTGGTTTGTGGAAAGTCTTCTTAAAGAAAAGAAAAAAAAAAAGAAAAGCCCCGGGAATTGTGCAGTTGGGGCAGAAGAGAAACAAGTCAAGATGATCTTAGCATGTTATCAGTAGCAGAGTCTTTTAACAGTAAGCTCCAAATGAACTCCCCCAGGATTCCTCAGTGCACCCACATGGAAGTCACAGCAAGTCCATCATAACTAACATCACCCTTACATAGTGCTGAGTTGTTTCAACAGAATTCATAAAACATTCTCAACTACTGAAAACTCCTGCAGGGTTCTTTGACAGGAAAGTTGTGAAAAGGACTAGGTAAAAAACAAACAAACTAACAAAACAAAACATGAAGAACTCAGTCATTTTTTCCAGTCCTTTCCACAAATTTTTGCTTCAGCTTGACTCTGCTTGCATTACTTCTAGGAGCCCTGATAGATATGTCATTCCTGTTAGGTCATTGCAGCCCTCCTTCCTGAAGAGGCTGGAGCTAGTGATGCTTTCCTGGGACATGGGCCCTAGGGAAAATCAGGAAACTGGTCCTCAGCCTCCCTATGCCAGATGACATCTCTCAGAGCCAGGTGTCCCTTCCAGGCCAGGTGCAGTCCTTGAAGGAGCACCCAGAGGATGGAAGGACCCTGGGAGTCCCAGCAGCTACTTAACAACCTCAGGTGGAAGGACTTGAAAACCCTGCTCCAGGAAGAGATTCGAAGGGAGGGATCAGACCCACTCCTGCTCCTTTCTCTGAGAATGATGCAGTCTGGGAGCCAGGGTGCAGATGACCCTGCAAAAGAGCTCTCTTTCTGAGAAACATGTCCCAGTGACCACATAGGCACCTAGCCTCTCCGAGAAGCCTTACATTCAGCTCAGTGCACAGGCACCTCCTGGGTTTGAACATCCAGGGAAGTTAAACATGCACTTTGCTAGTCTCCAGTCAACTCATGCATTCTAATTACTGTGCTTTTATGTCCTTTTTTTAAAGTGAGGCCACTAAAGGGCCACACATGCCACACAGAGCAGAGTCAGACCTCTTAGTTTCTTTGCCCTGTGCAGCCTGACATCAGGGTCATACTCTGGCCATGTGGCTTTGAAAAGGCCAACAAAGGCAAAGGCAAGCTGAGGACAGAGCCCCTCCTCTGCAGTCCGGTGGGAATGTAAGTGCTCAGCAGTATGGGACAAATCCTATGGCAGGGGATGCTGCAAGCAAGCTAACCAACTAAAAGATGTAAATTATGAAGTAACTCAGCCTGACTCGGTGTACCCACCTGGTACAAAACAGCTTTTCTTTGTCTCACTCACAATACAGAGTTGAATTCCTGTGCTACACTCGTTTCATGCTTTCTCACAGCTTTGCTGATTTAGATGAGCTCTAGTGATCACATCAGAACACAACTGATGATCTCTAGGAGCAAATACTCACAAGGATACTGTTCTTGGTGCACTTCCATGCAAGCAGGTGCTATTTCTGCAACAGCAGTAACATTGGCAAGACGGTCTTAAAAGGCCAGATTCTGCTGCCAACCTACAATTGCTCTAATGTGAGCTAGTTAGACCAAGGTCACATAAGTTTAGAGATCTGTGTAGCAGGAAGAACCAAGGCTAGTACTTAAATACCTATATACGGAGTCTAAACTTTGGGCCTCAGCTGTGTAGGACTGATGGAACTGCAGTGAGGTGTGTTAATCAAACTGGTTTACTCCAAAGAGACACTGTTGGATAGATGGGAGAAGCCCTGTGCCTTAATACAGTACAATGTAATGTCATTGGTAATTTAGGTGGTTGGTGAAGGAGCTCCACCTTCAGATCTCATATCAGACTAGAACCACGTGTTAAAGTCAGATAATTTAGAATCTTTCATACTCTTAATTTGAGGTCTGAAGGTTGCATTCCCCTCAGTTCCCCACATTCTTTATGTTGATACTCTGAGTTGTATCACCCCACTGAGCGATACACAATGTCAAAGGTAACAATGCAGCTGATGCAAGTTTGAAATAAAAAAGATAGAAGGAAGACCTTTGCTTGTACAAGTAGGTCTTTTCTTCCATATTGGCTAAAAAGATGCCACATATGCACCTTGCAGGAAGGGGAAAGTACTGCCAGATCCCTGCCACTACTATAACATCTGGGAGCACAGACACCAGAGTCTGATCACTGTGGATTCTGAGAACATGCTAAGGCATCACATATGCATGGAGTCAGATGGGATTGAATGTACTTGTCACAGCACATGTCTGTTTATAGGTGTCACTCTGCTCTGTGATCAAGAACACTGGTGCAGAAACATGTGCCAACACATTTAAGAGGCAGGCAGAGTCCTAGGCAAATCTCTGAGACGATTTCCTGTGAGTTACTGTCTGCTACAGTAACTTGCTGTACATGCTTGCCTCTTGAGATTGACTTTTCAGTTCAATGAACCAGACTTCATGTTCAGTCACTAATCTTCTATGTGTGTTCACTGGCACAGCTCTAAGGCTGCTCTGTATTATCGCAGGCACAGCTGCAACTGTGGAGCTCGCCCAAGCTTGTGAGAAGCTGCCAGGCTCCAGGAAAGTTGGAGGTATTTCCATGCACATTTGCTGATAGTGATCTGGGCTAAATCTTCCTGTGTTAACTCTTTGCAAATCTCACTAGAAAAAGTGGGAAGGTCCAGAAAAAGCACCTGGGCGCTGACATCACCAGCACCTATTGTTATATGCACCTATTGGTATAGCACTCTGCATCTAGGGAGGCATCCAGAAGCAGGTACAGTGCACAAGAAAGTAGCACCTATCTGGTCTTTGGGATGATGCCAGATGGTGCCTTGGGAACCTTCAGCGTTGCTCCAGTGCAGGGGGCCTTATGATGGTCTCAGAGCAGAAGTTCCCATTCCAGGCACAGGATTCATGTCCTAAAGACAGCTCCAGACATTTTTTCTCCCTCTGGTTTGTTCTCCTAGGACATGTGGGGGAGAACATGAGATAGTGATGGCGATAACATATTGGATGATTTTGTCAGCAACTGTAAACTTTTCCAAGCAGTGAAAGAGGTATT
>WAAD01001413.1:90821-109642 GCA_013389945.1 Fregata magnificens
ATTTATTTTATCTTTCTCTTTCTTTTTCTCTTTCATTTTTTTTCCTTCCCAGAGGTTTGGGTTGTTTATTTTATTTTTAGCTTTGCAGCCAGAGCAGATATCTGAGTTACACAAAGATCAGCATGTCTTAGATCACCACAAAACATGCAGGCCAATTGAGGCAGCTCTCCTTGCCATCACTGGCAATAGGACATGAGGAGTTCAGCCTGAGCTTGAGCTTGGGCATGCACAGCTGCTGACTTGGAGCTGACATCAGCCAGTACCAGCTTGATCTAATTTAACTGCAGTGTCTCAGAGAATTCAAACCCCTTTATAGATACCATGGAGGCTCACAGTCAATATGAGACAGCATCTGTACAAGCCTCATCAGAGGTGCCTCTTTTCCTCTAGCTATGAATCCACACTTTGTGGAAATACATGGATGCAATTATTAACTTGCTTCTAGGCTTGCTCTGAGGAGGTCTCTGCAAATTTTTTTTTATTATAAAATTATTCCATGTTTCAGTCCTAGTCTCTTGGCCTGACCTGTCTGGGACATTGCAACATGTCTGCATTTAATAAAGACGATGAAATCTCACATGCAGACCATGTGTGTGGAAGGAAAGACAGAGTTCAGACTGTAAGCTAACAGCAAGATGACTTGCTTTATTTCCTGCTGAAATAATTCAAGGCAAGCATGTTGTAGGGGAGAAAAGGAGGTGAAGGACAGCTTTTCAGGTACATTTCAGAAATAATCCCCTAGGGAAGCTGCCATCTTCTGTTTTCTTGCTACAGGTTCTTCCTTCACGTCATAGGACTCCCTGATCCAGCACAGAGGATACCACACAGTACCACCCTACCTGGGGAATGCCCTGGTCTCACAGTAATGCATTTGGAAAAACCCAAATTTTCTTGTATCTCCTGTTAGAGGGGGTGGTAGCATTCTGCAATAAAGAAATAGCTCCTAGGCGGGTTACCTTGCTGTGCAATTCTCAGCAATTCCATCCTAGAATGAAAGATGAAATTAAACTACAGCATGTATTCGCCAAAGATTGGTAGCAGTTTATAGGTCATGTTGATCAATCAGTGGGCTTCTTGCAGACTTCTTTGCACATGCAGAAGCATGGGAGGAGACTCAGAGAGGTATTTAAGAGTTGAATATAGTCCATTAATACCTCTGTTTGTCCACAGAGCTCTTCACAAAACCACCAGGGAATTGGTTGCCTTGTGCCTCCCAACTGCCTGCAAACTCCAGGAACAGTTTAGGGAACCATTTCAGATTATGCAGAGAGTAAGGCTTGAAGGACAACCTAGTCCTTGGTCTAGTAACTCCATGTCTCCTTTGTACTGAGGAGTCCAGAATTGGACCCAGCACTCCAGGTGTGTCTCACCAGTGCTGAGTAGAGAGGAAGGATCACCTGTCTTGACCTACTGTTCTGCCTGATGCAGCTCAGGATGCTGGCGGCCTTTGCTGCAAGGGTGCATTGCTGATTTATGGCCAACTAGATATCTATAAGGACCCCAAGGGCTCTTCTGCCAACCTGCTCTCCAGCCAGTGGGCCCCCAGCCTATCTTGGTGCCTTGGGTTATTCCTCCTCAGGTGCAGGACTTTGCACTTCCTTTCACCGAACTTCATGAGGTTCCTGTCAGCGATTTCTCCAGTTTTTGAAGGTCTCTCTGAATGACAGCAGAACCATGTGCTGTATCAGCCACTCCTCCCAGTTTTGTACCATCTGAAAACTTGCTGAGAGTGCACACTGTCTCATCAATCATAATGATGTTAAACAGCATTGGCCCCAGTATCCACCCCTGGAGTACTCTACCACTGGCTGGCCTTCAGCTGGACTTTGTGCTGCTGACTACAACCCTCTGAGCCTGACAGTTCAGCCACTTTTTTAATCAACTTCAGTGTTCACTTATCTAGCCTTTAAGGCTAGACAGATCTAGATAGACAAATGTCTATGAGGATGTTCTTGGAGAAGGTGTCAAAAGTCTTGCTAAACTTGAGATAAACATCATACACTGGTCTTCCCTCAAATTTTAATGAGACTGTATGTTTTCCCACTGCTTCAAAGACAATTCAAAAACAAGGGAGACACTGTCTGAGGTAGTGGAACATAAGAGGCTCTCTGTTGCTCAGACATCCTTTATCTAGAAAGTATCATGCCCTTTGCCAGCTACTTGTACTTTCTGTAACATACATAGGCAAGTAAGTCTGGCATTGCTTTTGGGAGACTGACCTGGCAACCTTAAATATTGATGTCTAGCTTCCAGCCTCATTTAAAATATGAAACAGTGTCACTGCTTTTGTTTAGATTTCTGTGACTGAGGGGTAGGCAGTGGTAAAGCTTATTCTACCACTACTCCTGAGACATTCAGACTTCCCCATCACTGGCAAGCATTCCATTTAGCACACAGAGATGTAGGGTCACAATGCGTTAACACAAGCATTAGAGGTGAAAAAGCAGAAATCTCTCTGGAGTATGGAACATTAAGTATCTGAAGATTACAATTTAAAGAAAAAGTCTATGAAAATACAAGTCTGGCTTGTCTCCCACCTCAGTTCCTTCTCTAAAGCAGTGGTAGCAGAGACATGGCAGTGTGGTTAGACTAGCCAGGTCTTTGTGGTACCAACAGCTGCCATGGCTATTTGCCAGGACACCCCAAAGCCTCCACTGCTGCTGAATCTATGTAATTTTGTAAGCAAAACCATGCAGCACACAAACATGTCATCACCGATGCCAACTCAACAGGCTAGGAATAGATCAGCTAAGGCTGTGTTAACAGTTTCAGATACAAGAGGTTGCAAAGTAATAGGATCACATTACAGAGGGAAGAGTTGAAGAAAGGGTGGAAAACCAGGTGCAAAATTGCAGTACTAGACTACTTCAGCTCACAGAGTTTAACAGGGAAAGGGGCCTGACTTCAGCATGATTGGAGCACACAGTACAAAGGCAGCTTCCTGAAGCACACAGCAAAGGGTTATGCTCAGATCTCTCCAAGTTAGACCTCCCTTGGGGGGAGCTGCTTTAATGCATCACGACAGCGATGATACCAGGGCACTCTAGCAGCCCAGCCGACTTCCAGAGACTGGTGAAGGGCACTTTTCCCTTGTAAAAGCTGAGGCAGCCAGTTTAAAAGGAAGGTTAAAGGCAAATATTACATAAGTACTCAAGATGAGAGCAATAGTGCAGGCAGTCATTTCTTCCCTGAAGCACAGGAACATGGTGGGGTGGTGTTGGGGTGGGCAGGTGAGTGAAAGGACAGCAAATTTGCTCAAAGCACAGAGCCTCTTTCCATAGAACAATGTGTAGTGAGTTTCACTGGTTTCCTTTCCGCAGAAGGATCTTACAAGGGAGTCGGGGTCTGCTGAGGCATTGGAAAGCAAGTATTAAGGCCATAACAGAGGACCTAAATCACTGCCTTTCAGGGAAGCTTACTTAAGCTAGTGAAGGAGAGATACTGTGGCCACAGCTTGTCTTTGCCAATGGTGAAAACATAGCATGCAATACTGATGTGTCAGCAAGACCTATTGGAGCAGCGCTTACAGCATCTGCTCCTCTGGATCCCCATCATCATGTAATGTATTACACAAGAGTAGAGAGGGCCCACGAAGATGATGTAACTTACCAAAATAAACAAAAATACTCTTCCTCCTTGTTCACCAGGCACTGCCGTACTGGAAAGCCACAAGTCTCCCTTTAGTACCAGGAAAACCGAAGAGAAGACAAATTAAACAGACTTGTAAACTGTTTATAAACTAAAATTATTATTAGCTTTAAAAGGCACGGCTGGTGTGCTGGAGACCAGCTTGTTCCAGGCTTGCGAGTTTTGCTGAGCACAGTAGGAGTCTGGGGAAGGCAGAACTGGTTGTTACAGTTTGTTTGCATTGTCAAAAAGATATTCGTCATAACCACTGCGAGAGGAGACCTGGTCTCAATGTGCAGAGCTCTGCTCAAGAGTTAAAAAAAGTCACACACAGAGACTGGGAGCTGCATTGTATAAAAAATGCTTCAGTCCAAAGTGATAATAATTCAGAGTGCAGATTCCCTGCCAGGGATTGGATTTCTACAGTTCAGGGTATACGCACTCATGCTGTCAGGACTGGTTTGGCCTCAGGGAACCTGCAGCCCATGACCCTCACTCTGTAGAGCTCAGGCTGCCACTGGCCAGAGCACCAACACCTACACTGTTTTGGGGGACCCAAGCTCCTGGGCAGTGTGTCCCGGCAAAGTGCTCACCTTCCCATGGGAAGACACCCAAGCCATCACTGCTACCCTGCCCCATCCATGGTTGTTGTGGCAAGGAAACCTGGTCACATAGGTTAGACGGATGCTCTCCATACCCACCCCAAACCTGGGGAACAGGGGCATCTTGCAATTTAAGCATAGACTGAAATTCTGCTAGTCTTTAACATGCTCATGTGTTTGCATGACACCTTCTGTGTTTAGGCTGTTCCCAGTTGAAGCTGAGTTAAGCATGTAACACCAGAAGTTCAATATCATTATACATACCTGTCAAATACTCTAGCCTTCATACCACCACCTCTTTAGGTGTTAACAAAGTATCCTGCCATCAGAAGGAAAAAAGGCAAGGGAAGTAACCCAAAGGCTGGAAAGACTGCCTCACAAAACTGAAGAGGGTATGAAGAGGGCTTGTTACTATTTCCTTAGCACAGAAAAGGGCCTGATACATCAGCTCCAAGAAATAAGAATACCTGTTACTCATGCTGGGTAAACACACAATATGTCCAAGTAATACCAGCGCTGGCTTACAGCAGCCAGTCTCTAGGAAATAAGAACAAGCAAATAAAAGCGGTCTGACTGCCTTCCAGGAAGCTGTCTGGTGGTTTTGGAGCCACATCTCCACTGATCTTCAGCAGGAGGGGCACCAAGGGAGGGGGACATTTGCTCAGAGCCCCAAGGGCTGTTCAGTAGTTTCTGAGTGTTACTAATAAGTTAGAGTGTTCGTAGTTAATTTTTTTTAAGAGCTCATCAGTCACGTATGCAGAAAAGCTGTGTCTATCACACCCATGTGGAGAATTTTGGGGATTTTTTGGGGAACTACTTTCAAATTACAAACCTATTAAGAGGGGTTTTTCAACAAAACAGACAAACAATGGGGACAGTGTGACCAGCCCGAATGACAGATGCCTTCTTTCTTTTCCCTTAGTCTCTCAGCAGGGCGAAAGCCAGAGACGATTGTACAGAGAACTGCTGAGAAACTACAATCGTCTTGAACGACCGGTAGTGAATGACTCCCAACCCCTCGTAGTGGAGCTCCAGCTTTCTTTGCTGCAGATAATTGACGTGGTAAGTTATTTGCTGTTCTGTTCTCTAAGGCACCCGTTCAGCATAACAAATCGGATCTCTCATGTAGGGACCATACTTTTCCTCTTAATCAGCCTATCAGAGGTGAAAGCAGACTGTCTTTGGCTAAGCATCCTCCCTAAATGCTGGAGTACATGCTTTGACACTTTGGAGGAGTGAATATCCTCCTAAAAGCACAGCCATCTCTGATACAACATGAGCTGCAAGAAGATTAATTATGTAGTTTTTTCCATTTGTTTTAAACAGAAAAAAGAATTAAATAAATTAGAAGTCATGTGTTACTACGAATTATTAATGATATGTTCTTCTCAGAGCCATGTGAGCTGCAATAACTGAAGACCATATGCAGCATTCAAAGCAAGCATCACTGCACTTACACTTTTTCATTAGACTTTATAACGGCATTGGCCTCTTCTCCCATCAAGTCTTTACCATGCACTGCAGTTGACAGAGCCTGCCCTGAGATAAGGTTAGAAATATAAAGAAGCAAAGCCTGGAGGCACAGCCCTCTAATTGTCTTGACTGCAACATGCTTTTTCAGAATTGGAGACTTGACCCATGGAAAAATTTAACATAATAATCCAAATCCCTTTTTTCATCATGAAGAGGATTCTGCATGATAAACCATGATATACAGAGACAATTTATTTCATCTACATGGAAACACCAAGCCAGGAGAACAATTTTGACCCCCTGCACCCTGTCAACACAGCAAACAGCTGGACACATTAGTGCTCCTTTCTTCATCTTACCCTTTCCATAGTCAGTACTATGGGCTGGTTTCCAATACACCATCGCTGTCGTGGAAGGAACAAGGAATAGCGATGTGCAAACCTTTGTGCAGTT
This sequence comes from Fregata magnificens, assembly GCA_013389945.1. Taxonomy (NCBI): domain Eukaryota; kingdom Metazoa; phylum Chordata; class Aves; order Suliformes; family Fregatidae; genus Fregata; species Fregata magnificens. The sequence continues at coordinate 96,977 of WAAD01001413.1, forward strand.
GCAAACCAATTTGACAGAGGCCTCAAATATTTAAACTTTTTAAAGCTCTCACAATCTTTCTGAAAATGCGTAGTGCACCAGGTGCTCTCCCTGGCGTGGTAAGCAGGACTCTGAAAGCCTTGCCCTCCAGCATCGTGCCTTACAAGTGGCAGATCCAGCCAGTTGTGGTGTTCCTGGAGGCAGGCAGCAGCCACTCAGGCAGGGTAAGCAGCTTTCTGTTTTTAAATGTTAGCAACTGCATTGAGCTGGAAGAGAGAGGAGATCAGTACTCTCAACTAAAGTCACTCATTCACGGCAGGACCTCACAATCTTCTTCATGAACAAAAGAGCAGAGAAATCCTCCAGCTAATTTAAAGTAAATTTCAGCAAGCAATTCCATGTTTAGCAGAGGCATCTTAGCTCCAAACATCTTGCTCCAGCCCTTCTTTTTCTGATAGTATTTTCTTGCAGTAATCTGAAGGTTGGCGGTGGTAAAGGGGACTTTTTAGCCTTAGGGCTGTGACTGTACATTTTCAAAGTCAGTCAGGAGGAGTTACATAAAGCCTTTTTTCAGCTGGTTTTCACATTTATATGTGAAACCCATCCTTTCAGGAAATCAGCATTTCTTTAAGCACTTTATCTACATTATGCCAATGTCCATTACAACAAATTTAATTCCAGTCTTCCCTTTTGATTGTCCATAATAGCAAAGTGGTAATCTAAATGGTCATACATACCAGAAACAAAGCTTTGCTTCCCTCCATCTCTGCATACACTACAGGTGCTAGAAGTTAATCAGCTCAGAGCATTAATGACTTGTCCCAGGCTCATGGTCTTGCAAGCTGCTCTCATGGTGTTTTTAAAAACATCCAGAGTCACCTGAAATGTTTATCTTGCATGATGAGAAAAGGTGCCTGTCCCCTCTGGGGACAGAAAATCCCTTGGCAGTTAAGTCCCTATAGTAGAAGGGTCACTGTGGCATCAACAAGTGGCTAAGCCAACCAACCTGAAAATCCACAAAACACTGCTCCCATGGGTCCCTAAATCAGGAAGCAATGCAGGAATGTGCCAGCAGCAAGCAGGTCATGAGCATGGACACAGCCCCTCAGCCTCCATGGCTGGCTGGACAGACTGCAGCATCTGGGTGCTCCAGCTGCTGAAGAAAATGTCTGTTTAAAAGGAGGGTTGTGATAGCCACAGTGATGTAAAGAGTAGCAGGCAACGTAGAAAGTAGAGGCTTGTACAAGGTACAAACCTCTATTAGCTGACACACCACGAGGCAAACCAAGAGGGCATCTCTCTGTTCACTCAGATGGGAGGCCAGGGGTGAGTAGACTCTGCCTTGTCAGCTGCCCTGCCTGGCACAAGACAAAGTAACTTGTGCACAGTTGTTTCTTGCTCAGGGAAGGGGATAGACAGCATCACAGTCTTGGCAATGGTGTATGAACTAACAAAGCGCAAAGCTGCTCTTTCTTGCATGCTTCATTACCATAACAGAGCAGGGTGCTAGGCAAGGTCCCAGCTTGAGGGGACTTCATGCACCATGATCCCTGGGGAGGAAACAAAGACTCCGTGCTTAGGGGAGTATGGTGTGCCAAGGCATACAACAGTACTGCTGGACTCACTGGGATGCTTTGCAAGTAGTCACTGCAACAGACATGAGACAGTAGACCCTGGACTGGTTTCCCTGTGGGAGAAAACAATGTAAAGAAGATGAAAACAAGTCTCCTGTTTTATTGTTGCATGGAAGGAACAATGCGTCTGCCACTGATACAGAAACTCACTCCTTACCCTTGCATCATGTCTAATGCACTTCTACCTGGGACAGGTTCCATGACTTGCCTCCATAAGTCTGTTTCCTTCACATACTGTGTTATAATGTAATGAAATCTAAATTCATATTCTGCAGCCAGCCTGCTGAGAACAACATTGATGTCAATCTAGATTCACTTTGCTACATAGAGAGGAAAACCAGCTCTGAGGTCCCTGTGGTTTGCCAAATAACAGTGACAAGTGACTTTACTTAAAATCTCACCTCCTCTTCTCACATCCATTCAAAGAAAATTTCAAAGCATGACTATGTTGGATTAGGTTTTCTGCTCCTACCAGCAGGTAGGATCACAGGTAGGATCCTGCCTGCACAGGATCTGTGTGTTTTTTAGCACTCAGAGCCAGCCATCATACTCAAAGCTGTGAAGAACACATTCTCTGCTTGTCACAGTTGTGGTAGACAAATGTAAGTGAAAGACTTTTGTCATTAGGGTTAGGGCTTTTTCAAAAATTATATTAATTCACAACTACAGCCAAGACAGGCCTCTTACATCTAGGAAACAGATGAGCAGAAAGAGGGACAGTTACACACCCTGTTTAGCAGCAGGGCTCAGTTCAGTTTGCCTTGTCCTCTATGTGTAAGGACAACTTCATGCTGAGCTGTCTCACGTGTATGCAGTTTCTGAGGGTCACTTCTGCTTGGCGCCTGCCCTCCACCCTTCTCTGGCAGAAGCCAGGCTCTCCCTGTGCATCAGCAGGGCATTTCACTGGTGATCTCTCCCACAGAGCACTGTCAGGCCCTGCCAAGCCCTGCCAGCCCAAGTAAGTGTAAACCACATCCAAGAGTACCTGGAACAAAAATTCTCTTCTTATTTTGTCTAAGAGCCCAGCCAGTTGGTCAGGCTAGAGCAATTAAGAAATGAGGCATGACATTTTTCACAGCAGAGGAAATGCAAGCATTTTTCCCTTGGCTCAATGTGACAGGAGCCCACTAGGTAGAAACCATTTGTCATCATGAACGATGGTTTTCATTGCTCCTGTTGGCATTTGCAGGGGACCTTATCTGAAGGGGTCTACGTCTTTTATGCGGAAGCACTGGTGAGGTATTAAAAAAAATACAGTCTTTATTTTCTAGCTTTCTTTCTGCTAGTGATACTATTTACCATTATCTTTGGTAAGTGGGTCAGTGCATCAGTGCTGCTGCAACAATAGCCTCACTGCACTTGGTGGTCCACAGGAAAAGCTTGGTTTGTTAGCTTTCTAGGCTGCATGTTTCCTCAAACTGCAAGTTTAAATGTACAAAGACAATAAGAAACCAAGCAGTCAGCCAGCAGAAGAGTATGAAGAAGAAAACCATGGCCAGACCAGAAATGTATGCCACATTTTTAAAAAAACCTTTAAATGAAGAGCGTAATTTTAAGAAGAGTGCTACCAGGTGGCTGCACAATGTTGCAGAGATAATAAAAGCCTCAAAATCCCCTTCCAAAAGCAAACATATCTCTGAGTTTTCCAGTAACTACTGCGTTGTTGCCTTTCAGAGGGTGTACACTGCTAAGCACACTCATTAGTCTTGTGCAAGAAGGAAGGCCTAGCCGCCACACTGTCCCTGACAATGTTGTCTTCTGCAGAACCCCCCAAGGGTCTGGCTGTTCAGCTCCCTGCGTGTGGCGTACATCTTCAGCTGCCACTGACCCAGAAAACCACCTCAGCAGCTGACAGGTTGCCCGAGTATGTAATGCCGCATGGTTGTTCAGGTGCTCTTGTGGAAATTTCCTCCTGCTTCAGAGGGCATAATGACTAGGAAAAGGGACTGCATGTGCCCAGTGGGAAGCCACAAAAATACTGAAAAGAACCCCAACTACCCATGAGTCATTTTGCACTTCCAGAAGCCAAAAAATACATCATTTTACTGTATTTTGGGCTGGAAACCCAAACCAAATGCTGTATCTAGAATATTTAGTATGTACTGTTTTGATTTGATTGAACCATGTGTAAAATGATTGTACATCCTAGGGACTGCAGGATCATCCCACACCTGATCACATGCTTGCAAACAATTCCACTTAAACTGCAGATTTTGTTGCTGCAGTGTGTCAAAGCTCTTGACAGGTTTGGAAAGCAGCAAGACAAGGTAACAGAAGAGCTTAGTGGGGCAACAAAGAATAAAGATTCAGATCTTCACCTGAAAACTGGGTCTGTGCCTTGCTGTGCAGGGAAACCAAGGCAAAAGGTCTGCACGTACTTTCCCTGAGTGCTCAGAGGCAGTCATTACCACTATAAGCAGCATACTAGCTTAGCAGCACAGCAGTTTTTATCTACTCTACCAGGAACTTATCAAACTGTTGGGGTCAAGCTTTAGTTTGCACTGGTTTTCCTCTAAATCAGAGACTGCAGCCATGAAAGGGTTGGGGTTTTTTGATTTTGGGTTGGTTTGGGGTTTTTTTGAGGAAGTGTTTGGTAAGAGAACAACTTTCAAATACAAGCATCTCTTCACATCATCAGCCTGCTCAGTTCCCAGGTGATCTGCTCCTCAATTATCAGGAGGCTTAAACTCAGTCCTCAAGAGCTGGTGTGCAATGAGCTCTTTGCTGGACAGTTCTCCATTTGAGTGAGAATTGCCAAAGCTAGAGGCTGCCTGTCAGTAGAGTCTATGCCATAAGGTGAAGGTGAGAAGGCAGGAGGAAGGCGATGCCCAGCCCTGTGGTACCTTCTGTCTGACACAGCCCTCATATTGTCAGGTTTTTCACATAATCTCTATCAGATCTGAATGCCTTTAGCGGTTGATTTCCTTGCTTTTATGTACTTTTGTTTCATAAGCTGCAAGATAGAGAAGGGCCATGTTAAACTCCACCAACTTGTGAAAACAGCTCTGCTTTCTCATCTGAAAATGTGCTTATTCATTCCAGCAAGCGTTAATGTAGCGCAGGCACTCTTTCCCCCTTTGCGAGGTGTGGCCGGAGGCAAGAGGTGCCGCAGGGCTGCAAGGCTGCCAGTGCTGGCAGTGGTCCTGCCAGCGGGGCAGAGGAGGGTGGCAGCCAGTGGTGCTGGCCCCGGGTGCTGCCCCAGGGGCAAGCCAGGCCATCATCCTCCTAACCATCCCATCTTCTAGGACAGAGGCTTTCTAGGGCTGGTTCTGCGGGTGAATTGAACAGCCAGAAAGTTCAAGGGTTAAATTTCTAGCTCTCATTCTTCTCTCCCTTCCTAAACTGACTTTACAGCAGCTAGGTCATCCCCTCCCACCCTTCATCCCAGCACCATCACATGGCCAAATCTCTGCATTAGGTGTTATGTAGCAAACCCAGATCAACAGACAAGTGATTCAAGGAAACAAATATAAATATGCCAGTACACAAAAACACCTGTTCACATATTATTCCCAATATAGTATCAGTATTCACTAGATTAAACCATAATCCTGATAGTACATCCTGTACAAATCTTTTATGGATAGATAACTTCAACAATATAAGCTTGACCACTCAAGACTGAAACATAGAGTATATGAGAGAGAAGTAATAAGGAAAGGATTATGAAGCAGGTATTCTGAATTTTATTTAATTACAAAGCATTGATAAGTGCTAGAGAGAGAAACTGACTCTTTCAACCCTTCTAAAGTATCTTTCTTTTTCGTCTCCTAGTAATGCCTTTGCATTTATTTGTGGGCTTCCTGCATAGCCTTTGTGAGCTATGTTTACTCTGTTTCTCCTTGTATAGACCTACTCTACCAAACCACATATCTTTCCAGAAAGTTTTTTCTCCAGCAGAAATTTCAGTCTTAAGAACAAATTCAGTGAGACCAGAGAAGTGAGAGTGACACAAAATGGTGTAACTGAGAAGGAAAACAGACTCGACATCATTATAAAAGCTGAAAATAAGCAATTAGTGATCATGAATAATAGTAATTAAAATTGCAGGCAGAAGAATTACAGAAAGGTTGCTAGACCAACAGATTCATTAGAGTTAAATCCCAAACTCTCTCTCCCAGTCATAAAGCTCACTTACTGTGACCAATTTTGAACTTTGGGCAGAAAAATTAAATAAATGGCCTCTTCATTAGCATGGAAGGAGCTTGAAAAGTGGGAAAGCCAGGGCTAATTGAGCCATGAATTAGTATTTTGGCTGCCTTCTAAATGCCAGGCATTCTCAAAATGTCAGTCTCACTCCACCAATTAAACACGTGACACATGAATTTTCGAGCACAATGAAGTTAGCCACCATGGGTATTATGGCTTCCCATCTAATACTACTTTGTGCACACACTTGCATGAAACATTATGATGACCTTACTTACCTGAATTTTACCTGCAGCTTTTTTTTCATTGGCTTCTGTCTGGCTCAGGGCAAAGAGTGGAGGGGGCTCACTTAGTGAGCAGCAATTCAATAGTTTGTTTTCTCTCGGCACGGTTCCCCAAGCTGTACTTTGTGGCTGTGGCTGTAACAAAAGAATGGCTGATTTCCTTCTGCAGTTTTCAGTGGTGGTCACCCAGCTTGGGCATTTCACAATAACTAACCAATTTTCTGCCTGCCTGGTGAAAAGGCTGTATTATCCTGTTTGAAGGTGCGGGAATTTAGACCTTGAGCCCATGGATATTCCTTAATCTTGGGTAACTAATTTGAGCCATCAAGGATTTGTAAGAGACTTCAGTGCTTTTACATCAGCTCCCCAAGGTGCACAGGAGCAAAGTTTATTTAAAGTGAGATTTTCCTGTTTATCACTGAGGAACTTAATAGCAGTGGCAGGGAAATAAAGTCACCCTTTGGAGAAGCACTCAGCTGCTTGGAATGGAACACATTTTCCACATCTTCCAGGAAAGGCAGCAGGGTCCCCAGAAATCAGAGACTTCTCCTGGCCATGCCTCACTGTTGCCAGGGGACTGTGGAAACTGGCATGGGGCAGGGCCACTGCAAATGGTCACGTTTCTAAAGCCACTAGTTGCAATAAAGCAGTTAAACCAAAGCCATTGGGGTGGCCTTGAACCTAGTATTTCTTAGTTTCTCAGTGTTTGGAAGGTTAGTATTTTAACACTGTTTTCTGAGTGTAACTCCTGAGAAACAGTGACTTCAGCTCCTCAGTAAAAACCTTTCACGACATTTTTCATCTATGATCACAGGCTTTAAGAGCTCACTTGAGTTTTGGAAGAGGCCTACCGTCCCCTTACTTTGCTGTGCTGTCACAGCAGTGTGCAAATACAGGAATAAAAAGCAAAGGCAGCCTTGCAGATAGCCTGAGTGTGAGTCTCTGATAAGTAGTCAGGGTTGGCCTATTTGGGACCTTTCTTAAGCCTCCTCCCACTGCTGTCCCTGTGATTTCAAATGCTGAAAAAGGCAATGAATAACGAATAGCTTGGAATAACAATTCGTGTCTAATCCTGTTTCTTGAAACACCTGCCAACTGTGCACAAAACACACTGAGCGCTATTTCAGGATGAGGTATCCACCCTGGCGAATACACAAACCACCTACATGCTCTGTGTGGATGACTTGGGATTTTAATGGAGGACTGACTGCTTTTGGATGGTGGCATAACATCCTTTCCCCCAGGAACCAAGCATGTACGTCAGTTCATCCAAGCAGAGAGCAGCACTGTGCTGGAAAGCCATGTGAGGGCCTCTGAACCAGCTCCTGGGGTTTCCATGAGAAGCATCTGTGAAACAGTGGGACAAAGCTAGTGGCTTCACTCTCCCCAGGACCCTGTAGCAGTGTGGGGACAGGGAGTCCCTAGAATTTGCAGGTCTTTGTTGAAGGGCTTGAGGTCAAACAGTCTCAAAACCAGTGCTGGAGTCTATAACGTGACACACTTCACAGCAGTGCTCATCTTCAGGCATTGCTGAGAAGCTGCATCTTGGAAAAATAAAATTAGTTTCCTAAGGCAGGTACCCACAGCCCTGGGCTGTAGTTGAAGGTCATGTGATATGCAGGGCAAGAACAATTCTGCCTTTTTTCACCACAGTGGCAGTGTAAACTGGAAAATGTGGGCAAAAAGGCAGGTGAGGCACAAATCTGTAGGTTTGGCAGACATTCAGTCACTATTTGTGTGAGTGAGTGGGAAGGCTGCCTCCTCTGACGCCCTGGCTGGCAGCAGAAAATGGCATTTCCTCCCTTGTTCCTTCCTCCGGCTCTCACCTTTGGGGAATGTGCAGGCTCAGTACTTCCCGCAGTGGCTTTTGCATGCGGGCCTTTGCATTTAACATGCGTACCAAAGCAACTGCTTGGTCTCCGACTTACAGGGAGCCAAGGCCTTCACAAGGAACACCTTTCACAGACGCTGCTGGCCACGCATTATGTTTCCTGAGGAACATGGCTGGCATCCCTGTGTTTGCAGGCTGTTCTCACACAGCCCCTGTTTGAATGCCATGCCCCTCCCAGTACAAGGAGTACTCTTAAACTCTGCACTCTCACCACAAGTGATTGCTGCTGGCTCTGGGGGTTTGCAAGTGGAGGAGTGTGATCTGACAGTGGCCAGACCCTCCAACATGTAAAGCTCCTGCTACAAAAGCAAGTGTGCAAAGGGCTGCTGTAAGCAGCAGGTAGGGGTGCAGTGGTACTCCCCCCAGAATGCTCTTCTGGGGAGAAGAACACTGTGTGTGGTTAGAGGCAGTGGGACCAGGCAGCCTCATGCTGCTGCCCAATGCAAAGACCAAAGGCAGGTTGTGCAGTGAAGGGACACGTGCCTCTCCAGGACAGGAGATGCACCAAGAAAGGCCTGACCTCAATGAGAAGCCAGTGGCAACAGATGGGAATGTGGCTCAACCTTAGGTGAAAAATATTTACATCACCTCCAACCATTCATAGAAAAAAACACCTAAGCAACAAAATGAGAAAAGCAGGAGGGAGTTGGTGTTCAGCTATGAGCTCTTAACTGTATCCTCCTTGGCTCGACAACACTGGCCTGGCCGCATCTCCATCCTGATGGGCAAAGAAATGCTCAGCAGGCATCGGTGGACGTTTGTTCATCCTTAGTTATTCCAGTGTATTTTTGTATCTCTCCCCAACCTTTCACCTCGACTCTGGGCCATCCCCCCTGATTCCCATCTTCCTCCTGAGGGTGCTTTGTTAAAGGTATTGAGATGAAGTACCTAGACATCAGATATCTCTTCAAAGTTGATGCTACCATAGCATCATTTATTCCAACTTTTTAAGGAGACCCTGAAATATAAAGGCTATCCAGCGATGCTTACTGAATGCTGCCAAGGCAACCCAAGTTTTCCTCAAACTGTCTGGTTTTGTGGGACTTCAACCATACAATGAATTTAAGCTGAGTTTTAGTTAATCAGCTGAAGATTGTGGGCAGATGGATGTTTCAGCAATGGAAAGGACTGCCTGCTGCAGTTGTAGACAGAGTGTACAAGCATTTGAAAGCCTCATCAATTCCTTTTGATACTCTTGATCAAAATCCCGTGCAGACACCAATGCCTCTGCTAACAAAAGTTTCCAAGTCTCCATGTCAATGTCTCCGTGTCTCTTGACCATATCCCTCCTCTTATTCAGGCACAAAAACAGTGCAAAAGAAAAAAAAAAAAGAAAGAAATTAACCAAAGTAGCCACATATGGCCTTTGGTGACCTCTGAGAGTTACCTGTTCAATTTGGGACTTTTCTGAGCAGTGTCTTGCAATAAATCAATGGCTGATTCAACTCCCAGTTCTGTGGCTCTGTGAGACAGCAAAGATTAATGATACCTGTCAGTCACCTGTTAACAAGTGCCTTGCTACAGAGATGACATGTTAGCATATGATGTGACTAGTGAACCAGGAAGAGCTTTGGGGCTTTTTTTGTCCAGGTGCTATGACCCAGGTAATTATGTGGCTGAGGGCAGTTACATTTTGTCTAGATGTTGGCCTGGCAAGGGAGAATCTACTGATAGGCAGTGGTGCAAAAGGCAGGCAGACCTCCATACATTGTAAGCTTTGGATTGAGAGCAGGGAAAAGAAAACCAAACGAAAACATTCACATGTTGCAGCATGTGCACTGGAACAACCCAAACTAACTCTGTCACTCTTCATGGGTCAAAGGTGGCCGTAGGAATAAGCAGATATCCAGGGCAGAGGATTAACTGGGGTCAAGCTGGAGATAGAAAGGGGAGAAAGTGACCCAGTTAAAGACAGGAAGGATTTAGAGGACAACTGTTGCACTAGCTACTGACCACAGCATTAGCTTTTCCAGCATTTTTGAATACCAGAAGCAAACTGATTTGTCTGACCTGAACATTTGCAGCCCAGGGGAACTGCCAGGGGAGTGCTGGAAAAGCACCTCTGGGAGCCAGGCATCTCCAGCTTCACCTGGGGTCTTAGCAGGGCTGCTTTGGCTGCTTTGCTGCAGCGAGAGCTGGGAGCTGAAAGCCTACCAAACACAGAGGGAATGTCATCCCCAAGGCTGACAGTGCCAAGTGAGACAGAAACCTTGCACAGGAAGAGCAGTGTGATGGATTATTCAAGTTTTCTCCTGGGAGGAAAGGCATCCTCACAACTGACCTTAAATCCCTCTGCACAAACCAATGAGATACAGTGAGAGAAGAACCTCCAGCAATTCCCAAGCTCAAGAGTTAACTTTTACTTAGGCAAAGCTTGGGACAGAGTAAGGCACACACACTCATGGTTGTCTGTAAATATCTTTGTAACAGACAAATACAATTCCTCCTGTGCCCAAGTATCTCAGAGATGCACACAGTCCACAGGTTGTGATGAAGACAGCAGGAGCTGTGATTCCTGTGCAGCTCTGGAAAGGCAAGGCAACCAGCCTACTCCAAAGGCCAAACTATTTCCTTACAGGATGCAAAGCTACATGGCTCAGTAAGCCACCACACCTGCAAAGATGGAAAGCTCCATAAACAGCTCTGCCCTTAAAAGCCTCATGCTCCAACAGGGGATGGATTCAGACTCTAGACTCCCACAGCCCTTGCCTCCTGGGCAGCCCAAGCATGCACTCTTCCCCTGGCCAGGGTTCTCGGAGTCCTTCTCTAAAAGGGGCTTAGCAAGGGAGCTACCTCTGGACAAATGCCTGCCAGTGAAAAGTGAGCTTTGCTGCTCCTGCAAACCAGGACCTTCTGGCAAACTCAGATCCTTATTTGCAAAACTTTCTGTTCCGTCCTGTGATAAGAAGGACCCATCAGGCTGCATGTGTTGATCAGTGCTGAATACGGAAATAACATTTTCTGTGTTTTGCTGTCCATAAAGACAAACACCCTTTGAAAGCTCAGCTGCCTGAAGGCAAGGATGAGAAGAGACTCTGAATGGCCATGAAAACATCCTGAAATGACATTTTTTGCCCCCAAGGCTGAGAGAGATGTAAGCAGCCCAAAGCCCTGATTAGACTTTGTGCTCTTGCTGACTGCTGTTATCAAAAGGCAAGACAAGGAAGACCATGCAAGGCATGGTTACACTGTAGATAAACCTTTGAGAGGTCTAATAGACAAGCTTTCCTTTGACTGCAAAACAAATCTGAGAAGCAGGACAAACATGGTGAGCACAGTAGCCCTGTGAAAAGGAGGCAAGGCGTACCCAAGATAATAAATTTAATGCTACCTGAAATATAAGGCTGATGAATTGCTTGGAGTCCGAGCTGATTACTAAGGTCATTAGCATCTGACTTGGAACAAGGAGCTCACAGACGTGTGACAGGGGAGCAGGTATGGGCAACAGACTGTTTTGTGAGATACAGAAGTCAGCCCTAGATGCCAGCCTTTGCAGACTTGGAGTCTGTCAAATATAAACTTACTATGTCAGGTAAAAGGGAGTTTCCTTGTAAATCCAGATCCACACATAAAAGGCTCCTGACAGGAGGCATCTCCACGTGCAGGAAACCCATAGGCCTTCCAGATCTACACTGCACTTTAATGCATTCCCCTGTGGGTCTCAGGTAGCCAACAAAAAGAGGAAGGTCCCCGCCTCCCCTTCCCTATAGGGTGCAATGTAGGTGGGGAAAATCCTTCATTTTGCACAGGAAAGCAATTGCCTCACTGTTGCAGCCCATCTTTTTGGTCATGGTGTTCAGGCTTCTTTAGCAGTACGCAGAAAGACTTTGCAAGCAGGACATGTGCAACTTACAAGTATCAAGCAATTATTGATTGGCTAGCAACACAAAATATTGCTAGGATTTAATGAGTAACTCAGACAAGCGTCATGCTCACCCTAGAAGACACCTGAGGAGTCATTGGTGGCCAGGAAGGCATCAGTCAGATGGGGAAGGGCTAGCCTCTGAGGATCCCTGGGACACGGCCTCTGTATTGCTGGGTTGCTTTCATTTCCCAGGTAAGTTGACACAGATAGCTCTGATGACCCCATCAATTACCAGCTCTGGTTTTTTTCACTTTAGGATTTTATACCTTTTCAAGTTGGTGTTTATCCCTTTGAATCCTTCAACATCTAAAAAAGGTGTCTCAACAAGCTTAGTCCTGTGTTTTTCTTTTCTTATTTTTCTGCGGAATTCCTTACAATTGCTTCAGCAATTGCAACCAAGGGGACAAAGGGAGTTGCAGATGGACAGGGCCTCTGGAGGTGGATTGTGGTTCGCACAAAGAGAGGCACATATTTGCTGCCACGATTTGGGGAGTAGGTGAAAGGGAAATGTATGAACAGTATAACATGATATAAAATCCCAGCTGATTTTTGTGTGGCATCTCCCAGCAGCAGAAACAGTTTAGACATGTCTCAAGGGGGCTCAAGAGGAGCAGAAGAGGAGGTAGTATGACAGACAGTTTTGCATGGAGGACTATGGCAAAGGCCTGTTTCATGCCTGAAGTTTGCTTTTCCTGGGGACAGGAGCCTGGCTGCAGAGGAGAACTCTGCCCACAGTGCTGAAACAATCAGGAATCCTCCAGATCAATGATGTCTCCCTTTCCAGGTTGCGGTGTTTCTGCAGCTCCAACAGTGCAAGTGAGAGAAGAGAGGAGATCATGACACAGACAGGGTTCATGCTAAGGC
>WAAD01001413.1:109679-143046 GCA_013389945.1 Fregata magnificens
TTCAGCAGTACAAGTATCCTGTGTGCTGGGGAATAAGTAACTAGGAGGCTTCTCCAGGCAGTTCTGCTTCATGTGTTAGCCTGGGAGTCTGCAGTCATGCAGTGATTCCTGCGTGGGACACACAGGAAGTAAACCCAGAGGCCTCACAGAAGAAAGAACACACCTAGTGCTGCAGCTCAGTGTGAGATGATGCAGTCTGCTTTTGAGCAACTCACACCTTTCCTGGCTCTTCTGGGGTAGTTTCTTTTATATGTGAGGGTAGCTCTGAAGGGGAGGAGAGGAGGAAAGAGAGTGTGAATGTAGGTTAAGGTGAGCAGACCTGTATTTTTCCAAGGCGAATAAGGCAGTTTTGGCTTTACTACCTTGTTAGCCAATAAAAGCAAAAAAATAGCATAATTTAGGATCAGAGAGTCAACCAAAAAGCCCAGGCTACTTCAGGACTGTGGTTTACCTTGTGGTTTTAGAGACTAGGCTTTTTGGATGTTGAGTGCCAATGAAGAGAAGTGGCATGGACTCAAGCAGAACAGGAGAGGTGCTAACAAGATGGAGATTTGACTCGGAGGACAATGGCAAGCACACGCTATCTCATCTTCTACATTAAGGACATGACCAGAGAGGGCCTGCACGCCCAGGGTACTCTGAGGGTTTAAATGCCTGCCAGAGCAGTCTGCAATTGCAACATCTCCCACGCCAAACACTGCAGACAACGATATGCGCTTCTTAGGACATGAACACACACAGAGACACATGAATAGGTAGCTCAGCCATCCGGAAGAGCTGGGCACTGGCACCATGTGGTTATCATCATGAGCCTGGGAAGTAACTTGATCAGAACAGGGTCTGAACCCATGGGTAGACAACGGAGATTCTCCTTAGAAATTTGCTAGGCCAGCACATCATCTTGCATCTTGGTGAAGCTCCCTGTCTGGCTGTTCTTACAGCATACTTGCCATTAGTGTTTGCACCCTGTTGGTGCCTCCATGTCCCCACATTTCTGCATTGTACCTTGAGGTTTGATCACTGCAGTCTAGCAATGATGGGCTGCAGCTCACAGGGTTTGCTGCAGAGTTCATAGCAGCTTTGTCTGATGCTAAAACATATCTCTGTCCTTCAGAGATCTCCTTATCTTCCTTGTAACATAGCTAATCTCTTGTCTCTGCATAAGTTCTATATTTCTCCTTGGCTAAGGAAGAATGGGAAGAAAACAATCAAACAAAAATTTTGCCTCGAATTAAAGGAGAGTAGTGTTTCAGGGGACCAAATCATAATTTATTTCAACTCGTCTATAGAAAGAGGACTCAAGTCAATGCACCATGGGGTAGCAATCCAGGAGAAAACAGGCTGAATGTATTTCCATTTTGCTGTGGACAAGTGAGTTACCTGGGCCAGGCCATAGCTGTGCCTTCCAACATGTGCCCAAGAGAGCTGAGATGAATGAGAGGAGGAAACTGTTGCTTTTTGGTATGCCTGTTGGCCAAGAATTTTCTCGGAGAGTGGCTGCATTGGTCAGGCCTGCCCCCAGCTACAGCATCAAAACCAAGCTTCAGGATGCACCTCAGTCAAAGCTGGAGTGCTCTCTGGAGAGGTAAGGATTGAACACAGGTGATGCTCTGAGGGGGAAGAAACACCTCCCCATGGTGTGGAGACAGCCAGGCATACAGTGAGCCAGCCCTGCTTCTCCATGCCTGCTGTAGCAGTAGCACTGCAGAGTCCTGCACCTGCAGGCTAACTGCAGCAAGCTGGGCACCCTGCGGCTCCCCAAAGCACTTGGAGACCAGCTGGGTGAGGGCTTCTTTTTCTGTTGTGAGTCAGAGCTGCTTCCCTGTGGCCTCTGCATGCAGGTGTCTGAACCTACAGACTCCTGCTCTGTGCAGGCGCCACGTGAACTCCCTCTCAGGCAGCATTTGTGTCCTTTTGCCATGTGCTAACTTTTGCCCAAGGCCAGCCCTTCCTTCCCTTTCAGCCTGAGCTAAGCTACGTAACGCGGATATTCCAAAGGAACAGCACTTCTAGCACTCTTTCAACATTGTTTTGCAGTGGCAGCAAATACAACATAAAATCTCTCCAACTACTGCATGCTGTGTGGTACTGGAAATCATCTTGTTTTGACCAACTAGCTAGAAGGAAAAACTTGTGCTTTTGGTAAGCAGTCTGACTGTCCCCAGCAAAATAAGAGCTATTACCTACTATTTTCACTTCTGTTGTTGATCAGTTACAATAAATGCAGGAGGTCTGTAGGTTTAAAAGATAGAAAAGAGCCATTAGTGTCTGGGCCATATAATGCAGTTGAGTTGTTTTGCCCTGAGCTCACAATCTGCTCTATAAAGTTTGTGTTTATTTACCCCAGGAGTCTGGGTTTTCTAAAAGAAACAGAAACTCTTCCATCTGTAATGAAACTGTACTTTGAGTCTCATCCCCTTTTCTCTTCTCTTCCCTTTCCTTCCCCCTTTTGTTCAAAGGATGAGAAGAATCAGGTATTGATCACAAATGCTTGGCTGCAGATGGTGAGTAACCTGTGTCAGTGAAGAAAAAAAACCCTTTCTAATAGCAAACTACTGAACGTGATTTCTTAGCTGAAAAGCAAGACTGCTGTCTTTTAACTTGTCTATAATGTGAAACAAGCAGGCATTTCGAGTCCTTTGAAATTTCTCTAGTGCTCCTTTTAGCCTTGAAAATGAAATGCAGGAGACTACATTAATCCTTTAGGCAGATCTGTTGGCCTTTGGAGGGTGAAACCAACTGCATTCCTAGGCCAGTGGATGTAGGGATCTGTTAACAAAGTGCCCAAGGTTATGGTCACACCATAGCAGAAGGAGAGACTCTTCAAGGGGCTCAAGGCCCTCTCCAAGGCCAGTGACGGGGAGTGGTTGTGAAGGAGCCAGACACCCAGCAAGACCAGGGCACCCTGCACTCACAGCTTCTGGGGAAATCCCCACCTCTGTCTGAAACAAGGAGCCAGGGGTGCCCCTGTGGAGGGCAGGGCACAAAGATCCCCAGCACTTGCGCCAGAACACAGAAGCAATGCAGCCATGCTGGACCATGTGGAGACTGCCTTGGACTGGGTGTTGGGGTGGCCAGGGACCGCAAGGAGCCCCATGCTGCGTTGCTGCTGGCAGTACCCAGGCACAGGGAACATTGCCTTCCCTCGCATTTTACAAACCCCACCCATAAACTTTCCTCGTCCCTCTTCTGCAACCTGCTCCAGCTGAGGAGTAACCTGCACTGGTCATGCAGGACAAGCAAAACTGATCTTCACTGAGGGCTTTGGGGGAGGGAGTTTCCCGTCAGGTTTGCTGCTGGCCACACATGGCGAGAGATATGGTCTTTTCTTATGGCACGTAAACTGATGTCCTTAATGGCTTGCACTCAGTAAAGATGCAGCTCTGGAGGGAAAAGCCTGGGAGAGACTTTAATGATTGAACTTATTCTGCTTTGACTGTAGCAGCCAAACACTATCATCTCATGTTAATGGGTGCTACTGAACAGGCTGTTTCTTCCTCAGCTACCTGTTGAGATTTGCAACAGAAATGAGCTGTCTTCTGTTGCAAAAACTAACCCAGACCAATCCATAGGACTACAGGATTGTTAGGACAGAGCCTGCGGGTGTCATGTCCCTTGCAGAGGTGTTCTTCAGTTATAGCACTGATAACTGTTTCTCTTGCAGCCCTCTGACAGAGCTTTGCTGTAAGTCACAAGGTTCAGCACAAAAGCTGTGCCTGCACCTTTCTTGAATTAACTGTTTGTGTTGGGGTGGAGGAGGGGGGATCGGAAACAACCCCTTGGGATATAAAGTTCACTTGCCTACCTCTCATAGCAAGGTGGTTATTAAAAGAATAACCCAACCTTTGTAACAGGTTAAATTATTTCCACCAAAGAGGGACTCTCAGACCGTGGTCCACCTACCACTGATGATACCCAAGTCATTCAAACCACCTCAGCTCAGAACCAGTGTTCCTCTTGGAGGTGCCTGCTGCCAGTGTTTCTGCCAGCCCACCAGAAAAGGTTTGGAATGCCTGGCTTCAGGCCACAAGGTGTGGGGGTTAGACACTAAATTAAAATACAGCTCACAGCATTCAGTCATCACACTGTGGATTCCTCAGTATATATGCCAACCTTTCTTAATAATTAAAGCCGAGCATTAAACTATTATCACGCTACTGCTATTGCTACTGGCAAAATCCATTCTGTTCCCATAATATTCCAGACAACTTAGAAGACTTTTACCAGCTCATATAATCTGATGTATGTATTTGCCAACAGTACTGGGTTGATGTTTACTTGTCTTGGGATCAGTATGAATACCCAGGAGTGCAGAACTTGCGATTTCCAGCTGACCAGATTTGGGTACCAGACATTCTTCTGTATAACAGGTAAGCAAGATGCGCAACAGCCGGTGGGAGCCTAGAACTAGAGCATTAGATACTGGAAATCAGCCATATTCTGGGGCTTTTGCTGTCTGGGGATTTGGTTCTTACTCTTGAAACAGTAACAATAAAAGCAAACAAGCACCAGCTAATAGATTTTTCTAATAGCCCACCTAAGTCTTCCTTGCTGTAGTTCTGCAGGTGTCTTCTTTACCTTTTCCCAATGAATGCAGAGGGAAAACAGTCCATATTCTCCTTAGAATTACCATGGCTCTCCTGGAAAATTATTATCATGTCTCTGCCATAGTGTTCCTGCCTGAACTAAAAAAACAGACTTTCTTCTCACTTTCCTCATCACTCATATTTGATAAACCTCTCCATCATTCCTGTTCCCCTCTGAACTCTCTCTAATCTGTTTTTCCTCCCCCAGAGCTGAATCCAGCTCTCTAGCCAGCACTTCTGCAGTGTTGAATGGAGTGGAAGCTCTCTAGACAGATGTTTCGTTAACGCTTTCCAGGAGGAGGGGGTTTTGGTTTTGCTCTGATTAACACCTTAGTTTTGAACTTATTTTTTGACCTATCACAAACCCCAGATGTTGCACTTCAGCCTTTCTGTCTTACTAGATTTTCACTGATGTGTCTTTCTCTGACAGTTTTAAGGGTAATACTTTTTAATCATCCAGACTGAATTTCATTCTGTTGGTTTCCCCAGTTCACGAAGACCCATTTTCCATTCCAAGCCCTCACTACAAGATATCTGAAGGAGGCTTGGAGTGACATGGATTGTTTAAGTGTTCTTCTTTACTTCAGCTTTACTCCTCACAGTCTCTTTCTTCTTTTTCAGTCTCTGAAAAGGAGGCATATAGCCTAGGGTTTTTTTTGTTTATAAGAACATGATGTGGCAAAGGCTTTCTGAAGTTCAGATATATCACCTGCCTCCTCTTACTTAGTCAGTAAGAAAATTAGATTGATTTGATGCAGTTAGCCCTTGACAAATCTGTGCCAGGTGTTTTCACCTCATTATCTTTGAAGTTAGTCTGATGTGTCTATAATTTCACCTTTAAAAAAAATAATCAGAATTCTCTTTGATCTTCCCTAATTCGCTGAGCCCTTCCCTGTTCTCCATGAGCTCTTGCAGATAATTGTTAATGCTTCAGAGGGTATTTCGGCCAGTCCCTTCAGTTCTCAAGAGCTCGTCAGCCCTGCCAACTGGAATCTGTCTTATCTACACTTCTTTAACCTGTTCCTTTCCTATTCTGCCCTGGACTCCTGCCACTATGCTAGAATGAATTGTGGTGAGCCACAGTTTGTGAAGAGTGAAGCACAGAGGGTGCAGCATACTGCAGCTCTCTGCACCCTGTTGTTTCCTTTCCTTCCACAGCAAGTAGTGGATCTATCTGGTCCTTTGTATTTTCCTTGTTTCCTTGCATTTATAAAAACCTTTCTTGCTGCCTTTTATGTCTTTTGATTGTTATAGCTCATTCTGCACTTAGCCTTTTCAATTTTTTCCCCTTTGTTTTGTGCTGGGGACAATACTAAGGTGATCTGATCTGATCTGATCAGTCATCAGATCTGATGACTCAGATATGAATAAGGAACAGGTCACAGGAGGGACAGAGGGACTGAATTTTCCACATCTGGTTGTGAGGCAGGGTGTGTAAGATGGTGCAGTCATGTAATGTACACCTGCACATAGTCATGACAGGCAAGGCTCTACAGCATCAGCCAGGGGAACCCTCTGTAGTTAACCTCTTCCCAAGAGACCCGCTGGAGCAAGCCCCCAGGCCTGCTCCCTTGAAGAATTCTTGTCCTTGCCTGGCTTGTTACTCCCTTGTTTTTCTCGGAATTGCTGGAATCCTAAAGAAATTCTCTTTTCTTGGTCCCTTCCACCTGGTTTCTGCTCTTAGACTCTCAATGAATCACCTCCTCCAAGCCCCAAATCTAAAACAACTTCTCCCCAGTGCTTTTCTCCATTGCTTGAAGCAAACTCTTGGCCCCTCTGCATCCTAAGAGACTGCAGAATTTTTGCCTCAGGCCACCATTACTCTTACAACAGATGTCTGGGTAACAGACAACATGATTTATGGTGTGAGCTGCCTGATTCTGACAGCAGTCCCAGAAAAGCCTCACCCTCCCGACTGCCCAGTCTTTGGGTACAGCTACTGTGACGCTTTTGCTCCTTTCACTTCTGCCTTTGCTCTGAGACATCCAACAGCTCTGCCTCTCACTTCTTTGAGGACATTGCAGTATGCAACCAGCATGCCTGGGTGCAAGCCAACAGTGTCTATGAGAAGCCGAGATACTGATTGAGGGTGGACTCTCCATCCAAGTGTAGGACCTTAATTCAGACATTCTGGTCATTAAATTCAGCCAAAAGATTATTTTTATGTTGACAGTTACTACATCTTAACTCAAACCTCAGCTTGCTTTTTCTTTGTTTTTTTTTTTTTTTTTTTTTTTTTNTACTTTTTTATAGTGCGGATGAAAGATTTGATGCGACATTTCACACAAATGTGCTGGTGAATTACTCTGGATCCTGCCAATATATTCCTCCAGGTAGGGCACAGAGAGCATTTGTTAGCTTTAAGTCAATGTGTAGCTTTGAATAACTACAAGCAATTTTCCTTCATGAATGAAACCAAGGTGTTCAGAAGCAGTCTGTGGAAATTTTGCAAGCTGTGTAATTATGGGACAAACCCACTGAAATAATTTAGGTCCATTATTAGTAGTGTATTTCCACTTCACAAATCAATAAATCACTCTCCTTGAGCAGTTTGCTTAGAACATTCAAAGGCCCAACTGAGGTGTCAACTAAAGCAAGGTGGTGTGCATCCTCACATCACATTTCACGTGCAATCCCATTAGCTCTTTCTTGAGAGTGGAGAGGTGTGTGACCCCAGGAGACCCCAAGAGCAACACTCCCTCTGCAGTGAGGTCCTCCCTGCCAGGCTGAGGCTACAACTCCAGGTGAAAAGACAAACTGAGACTGGTCTCAGCCAGCCAGACGTGAGTCTCAGCCTGCTTTCCTTCTGTATTGCCAATCCAGTGCCTGTAGGGCCCAGCAGCCAGGATCTACCAGCAAATACACAAGCTATCCCTACAGTTACTCAGTGTGGTGCACAAGAAGTGCCCAAACGTTGTGTAATAGCTGCTGGCATACTGATCACAAGTATGTCCACAAGGCCCACCAGGGAACAAGTGGGTCTTCCTTGATGGCTGGTCCTCTGTTGATCCCTACCCCTGAGACCCCTTAAAGCATCCCTGTGGTTTCACTGGGACAGACCTATGGGTAAGGGTGCTCTCCAGGGAGCAACATGAGACAGGAATAAATTTGGCATGTACCAGAGCAGAGCCTTCTCCATCCCTCCAGGTAGGGAGGTGATGCAGAAGGTGCCTATATGGGCAGATCTGGTGTCCTGCTCATCTCTTGGTCAGCTACAAACTCCATGGTGAAGAATTGGTTACTTAAGAACCCAGGGAAAGAGTAAAGAGAGAAAAAGTAATAACAGAAATCTGTTGTGTAAAGCACAGGCAATCCTTTGTTACAGGGATTTAACTGCTGCCAAACTACTTTGCAAAAATTTAAGAAGGAAAAAGTTGATAATTAGCCTACTGACTGGCAACAGGGGCTCACAGAACCAGCTAGATTAATCAAGACACTGGAAAACATGGAAGAGTGGAAAAGCTGGTGTTTCCAAAGCTTCATGAAAGTTTTATTTCCCATGACTCTGCGAGCAGGCTGTGCTCACTGCTGTGTTCCATTAGAGAAACAAGATAGGTGGAGGAGTACAGAGAAAGGACAAGAAGGGGACAGTTGTCTGCTGTTAAGGAAAGGAGCAGAGCCAAGATTCAGGAGAAACTGAAGAAAAGCCTTCATGTAGCCCATCCAAAAATGGCCATGATGGTGGGAGTCAGACCTCCCAGAACATAATGGGACAAATGAAGGGAACCCAGCCACCCCAGAGCAGCAGTGTTTGTGCAGGGACATGGTCTTGCACACATGGTTATGCCACAATGCCCTCAGCATTTGCAGCAGCAGGCAAAGACAATAATCAAGGATCTCTGTTTTGGGGATTTTATCTTCAAAAGGCACAGCTCAAGCACTTACTGCAAAACATCAAACTGCTCAGTTGTTAGGTGACTCAGAGCTGGGATTCACATTAGCTGGTGTTCTAGAGAGCACACAGGTAGGCTGAGTGCAGCATTGGAGATAATTTTCCAATGAAGCAGAAGCTGCCTCTCTTTCACACGGTGCCTCTGAGCTGGCCAGCATGCGGTGAACTGGTGAGGTAAGGTGAAGGCTGCAAAGCTGCAGGCCCACAGGGACGAGGGTTTGCAGGGATGACCTCTGTGCTTTGCCACCAGCTGCCAGTGATGCAGGCTGCGCAGATCATCTTCCCCACTCTCCAAGCTCTCCATGCTGCTGGATGGCTGCAGAAGCCCCATGGCCACACCTCTGGCCCCAAGAAGAAAGTTTGGAACATGTTTAATTTCTCTCAGCTGAATAACAACAAAAAAGAAATAATTAGATTGCAACAATATACAAGTATTAATCTCCTAAACTGCTTAAAATGTCACACGAAATAATGATAATGGACTAGACTCATCCAGAGTAAAATTCAAGGCCCAGGTTAACATACAGAAGATAAAGGCCAGCACCAAGCAAGGTTTAGCATAACAATATATTTTCAAGGGGTGTGGGTCTAATGCAGGGCCTTACAAGGAACTCCTTTCAAAGAGCTTGTTACAGTACTTCCAGCCACAGTGCGTGGACATCTATGTACTCTACGCTCCTGTCAAGCCCTGCAGCACTGCCTGTGATCTGCTGGGGCCAGCCAGCACTAGGAGACAGGCTGGGCTGCTCCTGGGTGACCAGAGTGTTCTGGGCAACCTACATCAAGGATGCAGTGAAGGAGAAAGGGATCTTCACTGGTGCCCCAGGAAGGGAGGTTGTTCCACTCATGGCAGCATCTTCCACCTGCACTACTTGTTTGGTTACCCCATGAGTACATCACCTAGACTTCTGGAGAAGAAAGTTCCTCATAATCAGTCGGACAGATAAGGGTAGAGATGAATTGCACCCTGCACATGCTTGATTCTGACTGATTTCTATCCACAGGCATTTTGAAGAGCACATGTTACATTGATGTCCGCTGGTTCCCCTTTGATGTGCAGAAGTGTGATTTGAAGTTTGGCTCCTGGACTCACAGTGGCTGGCTGATTGACCTGCAGATGCTTGAGGCTGATATTTCCAACTACATCTCAAATGGAGAATGGGATTTAGTGGGTAAATCGGCTGGCCTAAAAATTTTCAGTAGTCTAATTTTCAAAGGTAACCCCCAAATATATAGAAATGATCAATCCCACTGGGACATGAAATACAGATATTAGAAGTTTCTATGTAAGAGGCAGCAAAGAAAAAGAAAAAAATCACAGATCAGAGAAAACCTTTCAGCCACATTCATTGAACTGTGTCTGAAAACACTGTGTCCTGAAGCAATTGCCTGCAACTGAGTATGTAAATGAAATCTACTGGTCCTGATACCTCTGAGCAGTTTGTCAGTACTAAACTTGGATGTGTCTCCTGTAGATGTACGGAACACTACTGTCACATCTACTCTAACATATCAACCAAAATTGATTGGTGTAAAAAACACTATTTCAGCAAAATTGGAATGAGCTTTTAGAGGGATGAATCTCTCTCACCCAGAAAACCATCAAAGTGTCAACCAGTTCATAATAACTGCAAATAACTACAGTTCAGTATGTCTCTCCTCCCTTCTGTGCTTTGGAAGATACCTGTATTTTTAAAAGAGGAATCTGTGCCCAGAACTACCTATTCAGAGTAAGCTCCTAGTGAGTTATTTTGAATGCATTGTAGGTGTAAATGGGTTTTGAACCCATGTAGATGTAAGTCAGAAGCAATGCTATGGAAACTCATAGAGCTTAGACCACCCTAAGGAGAGCCTGCAGAAGAGACCATTCATCTTCTAGTCTGGATATATAGACAAAGAAATAACTGTCACTGACCAACTGTGTGCAGTAGTTTTACCATTCGGGGCATTGGAGAAATAATACAATAAAAACCAGAATCGGTATTCAGTTTCATGAGAAGCTGAAGGACTCTGTAGGGAAGTCCTCCTAAAGTCTGTCCATTTCAGAGCACTCTTGACTTTCCAGTGCTCCTTCACAGTGGTTATTTCTGTCCAATAACTTTGCATATCTGATTAAGAGACTGGCCTGTGGTTTATCTGCCTTTGACTTTGACCAGGGGTAGACAAAACAGACCCTTATGTAGCTCATACAGCAAAAGCATTAAGTAACATCCCAGGCAAGCCATGGCCATATCCTTTATGGAGACTTTACCATGCTCCTGCCAAAACGTACACATTGTCACATCTTCCGTCATGTGCACAGAAACAAAAAAGAGGTGAGCTATGGTGGCATGAAAGATACAAGGTGCTGAGTTCTTCCAACTCCCCTGACATTTCCTGTGCTGCTGCAGTCCCTGCCACGTAGCATCTCAGTCTACTGCAGCTGGGTCACCATGGCCAACCCTGCAGTACAGCTATATTGGACAGCTGTGCTCTTAACCTTCAGATATGACAGACTTTAAGCTCAACTTGACACCTTTTTTGAAAATTAAACCATATCCTGTTTGTTTTTCCTGACAAAACAAAAAAATGTGTGTAAGAGAATGACAGAAAAATAAGAAGCAGTGGCACTTGTCACACAGAAAATCCACTGCATGGGCTAGTGAACATGACATCAGCTGTTTGTCACCATTCTCTGGATGCAGGAAGGCACAATGCATGTTTTACTGAGTTGATCTTTGGCCACTGCTTGCAAATCTTTCCTTGTTGAGGCTGGGATGATCAGAACTGTTTTGATCTGGCACAGATGAGCTTTCTTGGCTAAGCCAGGTGCTAATAACTCAGAAGGCATGAAAATAAACCCTAGAAAACACAGAAGGTGGACTAAGAACATCAGAAATCTTGCACTGTTGCCTCAGATGTTGCTGAAGACACCAACACACTAAGAGTTACCTTGGCTCATTTAACCCTGTAGTGATGTATTTCAGCTTTCAAACAACGTTGAACTGAGGCACATTGTCCTTTGTCCCCTTTAATCTGTTCATCCGTGTGTGCATCATTGGCCACAAATGTTAGGAAATGGCTTTTGCCTGGTAACTGGTTTGGGGGTGTCTTTTCTCCCTTATCAATTGCCACAGGACACTTCGAAGCACTCTTCAACACACAATGTGTGGCGGAGGTGCCCCATACTGGCTCATAAACCATCAGTTCTTGGGCCATTCCAAGGGGTTACCCGGGAGTCCTGTACCTCTCCCCACTGCTCTGATCTCCCTCTCTGTAGGTGTCCCAGGAAAGAGGAATGAGATATACTATGAATGCTGTAAAGAACCATACCCAGATGTGACGTACACCATCACCATGCGCCGACGCACCCTCTACTATGGCTTGAACCTACTCATTCCCTGCGTTCTCATATCCGGCTTGGCACTGCTTGTTTTCCTTTTGCCAGCTGATTCAGGGGAGAAGATTTCTTTAGGTAAGTGCTAAAGAATTCATTTCTTTCATAAGCACGTCCTATAAAATGGAAAATAAATACCTTGTGGTGCTTGATGAATAAAAATTTCCCTGGGGGAGCAATAGAAGTACTTGTCTGGTTGCAGAAACCAGGGTAACGGCTTTCTGTATGGCATTCACACATCCTGTGCTAAACACTTCTAAAATCTTTTGTATTTTACCCTGGATGAGGCAGGACTTGTCGCGGGCACAGGCAGCAGTGATAGTATGCTGTCGTCCCTGTTGTTCTGTTCTTTAGTATGCCTCAATGCATTTCACAGCTGATTAACTCTGTTTTTCAAATAGGACATACTAACACACACAGTGAAGGGCTGTGAGCAGTGGCAGCTGCGCACTGGATTATCACCTTCCAAGTTCAGCTCCCAAAACACCAAGCCATGAGTCCCCTATGAACGCAAAACAGTGACAGCCAAGGAAGGGCTAAATGAGATATACTGTTGTGTGTGTCGCTAAAGACAGGAGGGGTGCTTCCAAGAGAAGACAAGGGAGAGCTGGAAATACACAAGACTGGCCCAGGCAAGACTTAAGAGTTAATTGTGCACAATTCCGATGAGGACAGAGACCTTTAAATGATATGAAGTGCCCTCAGTGTTAGCAGAACAATTAGGGATCCGAGCAGCCTGCCTTACAAGAAGTAAAACACAGGCTATGGGGGATACAACTGCTGTCTATGAAAGATAGGATGGAGACAAGGAAAAGAACTATTTGAGCTGAAGTACAATGTTGACACAAAAATAGGAGATAATGTTCATGCATTGACCTTGTGATTTCTCAGCACCAGGGCACTTAGGTTTAGCAACAGTCTTTCCAGAGAGAATAAACAAAGATCTACTTGTAAAACAGGTTGCAGCCCTTGGGAGGGTGTTATATAACATGCAATAGCCAAAAATCAGACTCATGTCTGTGCAAGTATCTCCTAGCCCTTAATAACCATCTGGGCTTTTTTTGCGCTATGTTGTGGAAAAGCAATGTAGTTTACCAGTTCTGCAAGCTTCATTTCACTATGCAGGAAAGATTTCTCTATTACTTTAAGAGGAGCAACGGTTTGGGTGTAACTGANCATGTTCACTCCCTGCAGGTATCACTGTCCTGCTTTCCCTGACTGTATTCATGCTGCTTGTGGCTGAGATCATGCCTGCAACTTCTGACTCAGTCCCACTAATAGGTAAGTTGATTTTCTCTGCTCTGTGCACAACGTATGATGCTTCTCAAGAGTTGCTCAAAGCCTGTTTGACTCTTTTTGTTACTATAGTTTTGCATTTCAGCAATGTCAGGAGTAAATCTATCTGGGCTTTACTGTTTGCATGTATGAAAAGAGCCTGCATGAGGCTCTGGAAATATCAGATGCTAAGCTGGTAACTGCAAGGATTGAGGGGACACAGAATCAACACACAATGTGGAGGTTTGGGTAGGCAAAGCACAAAGCCAACACCACCGGTGCACATGCACAAGTGGGATAGTGGACTAGTACTCAGCCCTGGCTCTGGCTTCATTGAGTCTGTCCGTAAAGTCCCTTCAACACGTGTTTGGATGAAGCTGTGTGCACAGAGAACTTTTGAAGGTCTCAGTGCTGCTGGCTAGAGAAAATTCATCTTTCTTCTTCCGCATCACCTGCACTCCCTGCTGTTATGCATCTCTTCCCCACCTGCACCCTTCTCCTCCTCTTCTCTCTACCCAAAGAGTGACTCAAGCTGCTACAGTCAAAATTCAAATATATCACTGGAGCATTTTTAACTTGTGCTGAAAACTATGGGACAGATTATCATCTTGGGAACATGAGCCAGACAGACATTGTTTCCTGTTTTCCATCCTCTGTTTTCATAGGACCATCCCTTTATCTTGATCTCACAGGGCCTCAGTTTCTCAACTGTGAACTGGAGAAAGCATTATTCCCTGACATCATAGCGGGGTAGAGAAGATAAATGTGTTCTAGTTTACAAAATAAAGTATGAAAACCACAGGAAAACTCAGAATCTGTTTAATTATCATCTCCTCAGCTAAGGTCTATCTTTATGTACAAATCATGACTAAAATACACATTCCAGACAGTAGAAATAAACAAAATATTCAACAATATATCTATGTGCTGATGGAAGGTGCACCTCACCATTGTCTAATTAAAGCCTCGCACAAGTTATATCATGAAAAAGAGCATTTACTCAGACAACCTCATTATCTCACTTCAGGGATTAAAACCTCAGACCTAACTGTGGGGAAGGAGGGTGACTATGCAACAGTAAAGCCAACATCACCCATAGGCAAGAGTTTCTGAAAGCCTCCAAATAACTTGGACATCTTATTGAAAGTCAGCAGGACTTGCCTCTGAGTCACACAGGAGACTCGACAGAGGCAGATACAATTATAAGAGAAACTTTGTGTGTGGGGAGGAGACACAAGGCATCTTGGACCAGTCTTCACATAACTTTGCTTTGTGTAATGCATAACAAAAGCCATTTGGAATTAGTAAAGGGATGCACTTGCCTATGCCCAGTCCACTAGCTTTAACTAGACTAGTTTCTACTGATACAGTCCCCTGTCATAGAAGGTAAGATTTGTACCAAGAAAAGCTATGAATAAGTATGTATTATTACACATTTTGATGCTCTAATAACAGATTAATTTCTACTTATCACAGCATAGCTATGTGAACATCACATATCAGGAGAGGGCGAGGGGCAGTGGTGTTGGGGAACCCTGTTGCATCAAGTCCCCCTTCTGCAGGTGAATATTGGCTCAACTATTAGGACTTCTCACATCTTTTCACCCTTTTTGGATCACAAAGTCAAGGAGATGATAAGGGAGTCTCTTCTCACAAATATGCCTTGTTGACAGCATGTATTGTTGCAAGTTTTTTCCTAATGCCCAAATAATTAGAGCGTATCAAACGTATTAGAAACGCACCTCTCAAAGTTGTCATGTAGGTCAAACACAGTCTGTTTCCTTCATCTGTTCATTAGCCAAATTTTGTATTGTGAAACACTGTAAAAGAATAATCCTTGCACATGGATGCTTTGTAACACCCTGGAGACTGACTTCAGGTATCCAGATGAAGGATGTCTAAAACAATGCTATGGCTACGGTCATCTGATGTTTCCCTGTTACAGCCCAAAAGCAAACTGAACCTTGACACACTGGGGTGCAGGCAGGTTGCAGGCTCTGAAACTCGACCATCCCTGTGCAATGGAAGCTCTTGTTTCATAGGATCACAAGTTAGTTAAGGTTGGAAAGGACCTTGGGAAGAGGAAGACTATGTCAAAAGCCTTGCTACAGTTGATGTAAATGACATCTACTGCTCTCCCCTTGTCTGCAAATATTGTCATTTTATTATAGAAGGCAATCATGTTGGTCAGACAAGATTTATCCTTGATAAATGCAGACTGGCTGTTCCCAGTCCCCACCTTTTCCCTCAGGTGTCCAGAAATGTTCCCTAAGGACTTGCTCCCCAGTTTACATAGGGACCAAAGTCAGAATGAGAGGGCTGTAGTTCTCCGGGTTGTCCTTTTGGACTTTTTTTAAGATGGGTGCGACATCTGTCATTCTCCAGTTGTCAGGGATCTTATCCCATCTCTATGGCCTTGCAATGATACCCTTAGGACTCTTGGTGACACCTATGTGGTCCCATGGACTTGGGCAGGTTTAGATCTCACAATCAATCCCTGACTCCATCCTCATCCACTGCAGGTTGTTTTCCTTGTCCTTGAACCATGTCTCTAAGCACAGAGACATAGGAGACCTTGATGGCAAAAACTGAGGCAAAGTACGCACTGTCTTGGCCTTATCTCTGTCCACTGTCACTAAATCATCCTCCCCATTCAGCACCAACCCCATATTTTCCTTGTTCACCTTTTTACCATTTGTATAGTGATAGAAGCTCTTCCTGTTGCCCTTGACTCCCTTGTCAGTCTCAACTCCTGAGCTTTAACATTCCTTAAACCAATCCTAATGCCCAGGCAATGCTTCCAAATTTTCCTTCTGCAGCCTGTCCCTGCTTCCTGCATTGCCCCCCCTTCTGCACTGGAGCTCCACCATGAGTTCCCAGCTTAGCCATGCTTCTCCCTTGATGTGTTTGCTTATTTGTCTGAGTAATAGAAGGGACTTTTCTTGCACTTGGAGGCTGCTGTACTTCAAGCCCTTGCAGTTTTCTTGTGCTTCTTTATCTTTCAGAGCTTCCTCCAGTGGCATCCCAGCTACTAGTTCCCCAAAAAATGAGAAGTCTGTTCACCTGAAGTCCGAGGTCTATGCTCTGTGGTTCTCATTCCTCACTCGCTTCGTGGTCTTGAACTCCACTATTTCATAGTAACTACAGCCTAGGCTGCCATTAATTATCAAGTTCTCAACCAGTTCTTCCTTGCTAGTGAGGAGCAGAGCCAGCTGTGCATCACCTCTGGTTGGCCCGTCCTGTACTTTTGTCAAGAAGTTGTCACTGACATCCTTCAGTAATCATAGAATCATAGAATATCCTGAGTTGGAAGGGACCCACAAGGATCAGAGAGTCCAACTCCTGACCCTGTATAGGACAACCTCAAAATTCACACCATGTGTTTGAGAGCATTGTCCAAACACTTCTTGAATATTGTTAGGCTCAGCGCCATAACTACCTCCCTGGGGAGGCTGTTCCAGTGCTCCACCACCTTCTGGGTGAAGAACCTTTTCCTAATATCCAACCTAAACCTCCCCTGGCACATCTTCCTGCCATTCCCTTGGGTCCTATCACTGGTCGCCAGGGAGAAGAGATCGGCACCTGCCCCTCCTCTTCCCCTTGTGAGGAAGCTGTAGACCGCGATGAGGTCTTCCCTCAGCCTCCTCTTCTCCAGGCTGAACAGACCAAGTGACTTTAGCCGCTCCTCATATGGCTTCCCCTCTAAACCCTTCACCATCTTCGTGGCTCTTCTTTCAGTTAAAAATCCTCAGGAATGAGTGTGAGGAAAAGGAGGGCGCTTGGACAGCTTGTTCAATTTTTGGAGAATCAGCATGGTTAATGCCAGGTTACAGGAATAAACAAATCTTCTAAAGCATGTGGTTTGAGGAGGATGCAAGTAATTTGATATTGAAGTAGAAAGATCCATTGCTGGTCTGCAGAAAAGCCACTGTCACTGGTCTTCATGCATGTCGGAGCAGAGATGCTCTGAAAACATGACCCAAGCACTTTAAAAATCTGCTTTATATTCCTAGGGTCTGGGTTTTTAAAAGCAAACATGCATCCACACCTACCTGGACCTGGATGAACACTCCCAACCTTTACTAATACAAAAAACCTAGCACCTAACATGCTGTACCTCTTACTTTTCTCCGCCTTCTGACCTCAGCTTTAACTACTTAACTGTAATAACATGGGAAATTCTTACAGCTGCTGTTTGGACTGTCTTTGTTGAGGGACCAAAGGAAAGCTGGCCTAATATGACACCAAGAAAAGAACCAGCTTCTGAAGTCTGGTATGTTTGCAAAGAAATGTGGAAATCATATCCTGATTCTTAGTTGAGGCCAGTCTCCCTTGACCTCAACTTACATTTACAATAAATGAAGCACCTCTCGGCCTAAATAATCACAAGGAAGCAGGTGGGGCAAGACATTTGCTTTTTTCTACCTTTCTGCAAAGCGGCTACTCCCTTCTTTGGTATGTCTTCTGCATTCTCTGCCTGTTCATAAAGCTGCCCAGAGCAGAGACTCTCTTACTCCACACGTGCAATTTCCCCACACAATGGATACCAATTTCTATGTAGCCTTCTGACTGCTGTGTTAATACACATTAAAAACAAGCCAACTTCTTTTCTGTTAAGAGCAAGTGACAAAGCTTGGCCTAGAAACCAGAAGCAGGCTCCTCAATGCCTTTGAACACCAAGACCCTGCTGGTGCTCTACACTGCAGGGTGATGGGTAGAGCTTTCCTTTCCGCAGTGAGCTGGCCCCTTTCTATGCCAAGAAATGTTCCAGTTTGACAGGCTGTGTCACTACATTTGCCCCCTGCTCTCACTCAGCTTTCTTGGGGGCTTGCAGTAACTAGCTACTCCTTGCCCAGCAGCAGGTCTGCTCCTGTTCTTCCCCAGGAGACCCTCCCTTTTTGGGAAAAAAAGGTATTTCCAAAACGAGTTTTCAGCAGCATGCATACGTGTGAGGCAAGGCACAGCAGTGTTTCAAAAGTTGAATCCTGCCCTTCTGCAAACGCATCTGCGATGCCAAAGAAAGGAGAAGTCTGGGAACCAGAGCAAAGATGCCTCTGTTTTTGTTTAAAAAATTAACAACCCATAGCAACAGAAATCAGCTCAGCCATTTGGATCAAAAACATTAAAGTCCCATGACATCTACAAACACAACAGTTTGGCCAGAGTCCAACACAAGTCGACTATATGAACAAGGCTTGTTTCACTACAGGGTCCTGGAGGTCCCTCCTGGCAGTTAAAATCTCTAGAGTGTAGCTCCTAAAAGACTTTCAGACCATGACTATACAGCAGCAGCTGTGTCCTAAACGTACCCTTCCCAGTATAGCTTAACCATGCCTCATGGGAAGTGTGTCTGGCTGCACTCACGATTTGACTTACTTTTAATTTCTCTCTTTAAAAATACTGTTATTTAGAGTCTATGTAAGTAGGCAGCTGGAGTTCATTCCTTGAGGAAAGGATATACAGAAATGCAGAGAACACCAGATGTGTTACATTACCTGATCTCCTTCTATGACCGGGTGACCCGCCTAGTAGATGAGGGCAAGGCTGTGGATGTTGTCTACCTGGACTTTAGTAAGGCCTTTGACACGGTCTCCCACGGCATTCTCCTGGACAAGTTGGCAGCTCACGGCTTGAATGGGCGTACACTTTGCTGGGTAAGAAACTGGCTGGATGGCCAAGCCCAGAGAGTGGTGGTGAATGGAGTGAAATCCAGTTGGCGGCCGGTCACGAGTAGTGTTCCCCAGGGCTCAGTTCTGGGGCTGGTTTTGTTCAATGTCTTCATCAATGATCTGGATGAGGGGATTGAATGCACCCTCAGCAAGTTTGCAGATGACACCAAGCTGGACGGGAGTGTCGATCTGCTCGAGGGAAGGAAGGCCCTGCAGAGGGATCTGGATAGGCTGGGTCGATGGGCCGAGGTCAACTGTATGAGGTTTAACAAGGCCAAGTGCCGGGTCCTGCACTTTGGTCACAACAACCCCATGCAACGCTACAGGCTTGGGGAAGAGTGGCTGGAGAGCTGCCCGGCAGAAAAGGACCTGGGGGTGCTGGTTGACAGCCGGCTGAACATGAGCCGGCAGTGTGCCCAGGTGGCCAAGAAGGCCAACGGCATCCTGGCTTGCATCAGGAATAGTGTGACCAGCAGGAGTAGGGAAGTGATCGTGCCCCTGTACTCGGCACTGGTGAGGCCGCACCTCGAATACTGTGTTCAGTTTTGGGCCCCTCAGTACAAGAAGGACACTGAGGTGCTGGAGCGTGTCCAGAGAAGGGCAACGAGGCTGGTGAAGGGACTAGAAAACAAGTCTTATGAGGAGCGGCTGAGAGAACTGGGGTTGTTTAGTCTGGAGAAGAGGAGGCTGAGGAGAGACCTTATCTCTCTCTACAACTACCTGAAAGGAGGTTGTAGTGAAGCGGGTGTTGGACACTTCTCCCAAGAAACTAGCGATAGGACGAGAGGGAATGGCTTCAAGTTGCGTCAGGGGAGGTTTAGATTGGACATCAGGAAGAATTTCTTTACCGAAAGAGTGGTTAGGCATTGGAACAGGCTGCCCAGAGAGGTGGTGGAGTCGTCAACCCTGGAGGCGTTCAAAAAAGGTGTAGACGTGGCAGTCCAGGGCCTAGTTTAGGAGTCATGGTGGTGTTAGTTGATGGTTGGACTTGATGATCTTAGAGGTCTTTTCCAGCCTTAATGATTCTATGATTCTATGATTCTATGCTTGAAATGACTGGTCTGTGTGCACTAATCACTGGGTAAAATCATAAAGCCTGTGTGATACAGCTCAGGTATATGACAACAATTGTTCTTTCTGCTTCTAAAAACCTATGCAATTATGCACAGTTGTCTCGCACTATAAATGCCAGTAATTTCACAAGGAGTTCCTGCACTTTCCTGCCCCTACAACATAACACTATTGCACCCAGTCTAGTACATTGTGTAGGAAGGGATATCCAAGTCCCACTGTGTTGATTTCCTGGTTCAGTGACCAAATCAAAATTTAAAAAAATACTATTATTTCAATTAGAGCTTTTGTACAAGCTCAGGTCCTACCTATTGAAACTAAAGGCTTAGGTAATTCATCTGAGAGCTACATTTGAGGCATTTAGATCTAAACTGGAAGAGCTTTTTTTATTTCTATAAAGACAATGTGATCCATGTAAATAGCACTTGATAATCAGATCAATTTTTGGTAATGGTTTTATGACCATCTCTGAAGAAAGGATGAGTTCCTTCCTTAGGCGATGGACATACGCCTGAATTCCTTTTTTTAAAGAACACTGCGCCTCCCTGTTTACAGTCTCCATATCCCTGACCTGTTTCATTAAACTGTGTTTTCCATTTGAAAGCAACCTTGTAATTAAGGCTAGGAAATCATGCATTAAGAAGTCACTAAGGAACAAGTTCCCCTAAGTCAAGACAGATTCCTAACTGTAACTCTTCCCCTTCATGACTGTCCTTTGACTAGAGCCTCCTTAAGATTACACAGTTGGTGGTCATGCTCACCCACATCCAGCGGTACCTGATAAAGCAGTAACCAGAATCTCATTCATCTTGCACTGCTGTAGTAATGTCTTAAAAAATCAGTGTCTCAGTATAAGCTGCTAGTTTGGACTCATGGACTTAAAAAAAATCAGCTCCTAAGATAATGTTTAGCATTGCTCTGGAAAATTGGGAGTAACACAGTTATAAGCATAACCAGCACAGCTTCCTGACCCCTCTTTCTCCCTGCCTGCAATATCACCATCAGAGGGGAAAACATTCAGGTCCACACGGCACTGAAAAGTTTGTAGCTGTCCCCACTTTTCTCTCTCCCTCCATGATCCCAGCCACTTCCAGCACCAGATGTTTTTTTTTTTTTTAAGAAAACACCATTAAGTCCCCAGCCCTAGTAAGCAGCACGTTCACCTCTTTTTCCACTCTGCAGTGAGACACAGGCTGTGGGGTCCCTCCTCCACCCACCCCAGTCCACCTTGCACTGACGTCTGATTTACTGTGCTGCGGTCCCACTGCTGTGAGAACAGGGTGACACCGTGCAGAGACAGACCCTAAAATGTTATTTTGAAAACCTCACCCAGCTCTTTACTCTCGTACTGGTCCAAAGCTACTGCAGTCTTTGAGTTCAGGCCCGCAGAAAGTACAGTCACACAGAGAAACAGCTAAGAGCGCCAACAGCCGGACGCTTTCAGCTTGAGACTAAAGCTGCAATAAGCTCTGAGTTGGCTGCTTTTCCTCCACCCCAGCCAGTGCTCTGAGGAAGTCTCACTTTCAAAGTACTTTGTCAAAGCGGATAAGATTCTGCCCAAAAGCCAAATCTTGACATGAAATGTTCAGACCTCTCAAGCCAGTCAGATGATTTGTTTCTCCCATAAACACTTTCTACACCCGGAAATTCAAGGCATCCCCTTGCACAGGAGAAGTGCTTAATCATTTCTGATTTTTTTCCATGCCCAAATAATTCCAAAGTGCTGCAAATCATTATTTCCTCCCAGCTCTCTCCAAAATAACACCTTTAACTTTGGATCAAGAATCTGTATTCTGCTCTAAAAGGAGTTTTATAGCAGAAAGTGAGGAACACCTGAAAGCTGGTGTGTGCAGAGAGTGCTTGAAAGAGGAACACGGGGCTCATGAATGTGAGGAACCATCACTTCCTATGATTAACATCCACATGATGCTTGACGCTTTGCCTGGACGTATCAAATAGCGCACAATAAAAACTAAGCTATCTTAACCTCCAGATAACAAAACTGCATTTCTCCCTGTCTTCTTTTGCTGAGCTCCTCTGCTTGTTTCTTTAAAACCCACAACACTTACTTGCTGCTTAGGGCTCTACTGTCATGACTTATTTTCAGCCATGTCCCCTCCTTCCCATTCTTTATCATTCTTACATTATTTCAGTAACAATGAAGGTTTCACACTGTGAATAAATACGTTTGCAGCAGATGCTTGGAGTGATTTCTTGCAGTTAGTCATACAGCAAATGAGGCTGCAAATTACTAAGACAAGGAAGCAATATGGTGCTTTGCCACCTCCAGGAGTTACAGATTGTTCTAAGTAGTGAGCATAAGGTGTTAGTGGTTCTGACTAGAGAGGGAAAATGAGATTAATCTCCTGTTACATTTTCTGTCATCTGCCTGTCTGTCCTCAGCTGCTGCCACTTCATTTTAGTCTGTCTCTTTTTGATTTTGTGGAGTGCTTTCCCCACCTCCCTTTCCCCCCTCCCCACCAGGTCCTTGCCTGCTGCCTTGCTGGTGCCAGGATCTTGTTCAGTCTCTTCCGTGAAACAAAAAGTCTCATTTGCAGCAGCTGTTATGGTTTCATGCCCCATGATCAATAGTGCTTTTCCCAAAGCCATGAGTCTTGAATGCTTTTTCTTTATTAAAAAAAAAAAAGAGAACAGTTTTACTTTTCAAACATCCAGTTCTATTCTTCAAAAGCATGTGGGAGGAGAAGAGTTTGAAAACACTGTGAAAACACTGCCCCTGTGCCCTCTACACGTACCATAACCAAAAGGTGGACACAGGATCCAATCCTGAAGTCTCTCACTCTTTTAAGACATTTCATGTTTATGAGGGACCTGCTGGACTGAGATGATGCTCTTCGTTTTCTACTGTCAGTGAGAGCTAATGGACGGCACAAGGTGTCCCAGCTACAGAAAATCTTGACAACAGTGGAAATTGTTTTCCTGCCTATGTCCTCTTCTGTCTTTCTTTGCTGTCTGTGTACAACAGTAAATCAGCCAGCAAGAGAATCTCTCCTCTACCTTTCGGTTTCCCTGGTCTCTGAGAAACTCTGCCATCACCCATCGTAGGCTGCAACAGTGTCTGCCCAGCACCAGCCCTTGTCCCTGCCATAGCAGAAAAGAAGAAGGGTGGTTGGAAGCGCCTCTGCTGGTGTTTGAGGTTTCCTGTATCCTCCACAGGCTTCAGTTCATTAACCTGGACCATTTCCAGAAGGAGGAGCCATGAATTTCTCATTCTGTGCATGCTCTGGGACATTTGTCCCATTTTCTGAGAGTTCACCAGAAACACTGAGCACTGAATGACTGAAATGACCTGACAGAGCAGCTCTAAACTGGTGCATCATTTCATACGCACAATCTGATGTTTCCTGCAAAGAAGGAACACAAACAGGAACACCAGTGGGAGGTATCCAACTTGATCACTGTGAAAACCTGAGCATGACACTCTCCTCCTTCCCCCACTATTTCATAGGAACAGCAAGACTGTAACTGGCCACAGTGGAGAAGCTCTGCCTATTCTATGATTAACCATGTTAACAAATCTGGATAATATACTGCTTTCTCAGTCAGTGTTCAGTGATAAAATCAACAAGGCAAAGCATCCATCTGGAATCCATCTTCCTCTTCTGTTTTATTTACACTGCTCCTAATCAGTCCTTAAAGTTAATCCAGTTCCACTCAAGCAGCAGATCTTCGAAAACATCTCTAAAATAATCCTAAGGTGCTTCTCTAACATCAGATAATGGCACGGAAGGTCCAAAAATGGTGCTGGAAGCCCCTCAAGTTATGAATTGCAAGTCATAGCCATTCTTTTGATATAGGTGATGTCAGAGGATGCCTGCAAGAACAAACATCTGTTGTCACTAATTTTTTAAAAATACTTTCTGGCTATCTGTGGTTGTATTAGATCCATATTTGCTATGACAACAGCATCTGATCATCTTCTGACAGTGCGGAGACAGAGGCTGACAACTCCCAGATGTTAAAACAGCTGTCCAAGTAGTGTGTTACATTATGCCTCCTTTGGCAAAGAAAGGGAAGAAAATCAATTGTAGAAGTGCAAATACTTCATACTACTTGAAAGAGATCAACCGAGCATCCAAAATAGCTTTTCTGTTCACACACAACTGCTGAAGAAAGCAGCATGCAGGTTTGAAAACACATGAAGAACATCTAGCGGTGACCAGTGCAGACCTCAGTATCCCAGGTGAATGTCGCTGTGTAAGTCAGGCATATTGAGGGGCTCCAAACATTCTTTTCCTGGCCCGTGGCAGCTGGCCAGGGCAGAGAGTGCAAATGAGCCAGTTCCCCCCTGGAAGGGGTCAGTCACTTCCCAGCTGTGCCTCAGGGCAGCTGACATACAGCAACGAGGCCCCTGCTCTTTCAATTGCACTCTGGTCCAGGATTGCCGTTCCTGATGCTGCCCATGGTGAAGTAATTTGTTAAAGCCTCCAAGCTGACCCATGCATACCAGGGACGATCTAGTAACCAGGAGCTCTTGAGTAGGATACAGAGGGATGCTTAGTGAAGAGCTGCTGACCATTTCCCGTCTGCAGTTTAAATGAAAGGGGATGAGCTTC
Organism: Fregata magnificens; assembly: GCA_013389945.1. Taxonomy (NCBI): domain Eukaryota; kingdom Metazoa; phylum Chordata; class Aves; order Suliformes; family Fregatidae; genus Fregata; species Fregata magnificens. The sequence goes on from WAAD01001413.1 coordinate 134,126, forward strand.
TTTGTAAAATCAGATTTGCATTTACCACTGCCAAGAGACACATGTGGGGGTAGGACTTTGTTGGAGCAGCAGCTTCAAAGCCCTAACTGCATAATTGCTGTAGGCTTTAGGATGGACCCTGAAATACCGGTGAAAAAAGTCTGCTGGCTGGACTATGGCTGCTGCTTGGGAGACCAAAGCTCACTTCTTGTCTCCTGTGCCACATCTCACAAGAGAGCATCCTATTTCTGTGCTCAGCCACATCAGTGGAGGCTCAGAAAGAGTTCACTAATTCAGGGCTGTATGGGGCTAGGGCAGGGTGAATGAAGACTGCAGGCCTGTGGCTCCAAGGAAAGTGTTATCTATGCACGTTGTAGCTTGATCGTTTCAGCAGCTAGGCTCCTCTGCTCACAGGGTTGCTGTAGAGGGTCAAGTCATGGTCATATCAGAGGGGATGCTAGAGGTGAAAAGGGAAAGCAGCCTTTGTAGCTTTCACCAAGTGATGTGGTTGATCTGGCTGGTGTGAGGGCTAAAGACTGCCAGAAACAGAGGTGTAAAGCCAGCAGACTGGTGGAGGATTAAGCCATGCTTTTAGGGAGGTGCATGGGAGACAGCATAGGATCCTTCCCCACCAGTTCTTCTAACTGCTGCAAGAGGACCATGTTTTTCTGCTGCTGGGAAACAGAGCATGTAGGATTAAACCATGGAAGGAAAGATCAGGAAATGCTGAGTGGATATGGATTCATACTGTTTCAGGGCCAGCACCATCTTGCTTCATGGACATACCCACTCAGTTCTGGGGCCTTTCTTTCCCTTACAGGTGAACCATCACTGAACCCAGGCCCAGCTAGGTCTTGGCCATCCCTACCTGTGGCTCTGCCCCAATGCAGGGTCTGGATTGTAAGCACAGTCATGTTTTCAAAGAGACCCATGGGCAGAAGATCTAGCAGTTCCTTTGTGAACAATGACTATTAGGTCTACCTTGTCTTGCCACAGGAAAGGAGCCAACAGCCTTCATCATATCTCCAACTAGACATGTGAAAGGCTAACATGACAGGTGTGCCAGCCATTGCTACTTCTTTCCTCCCCTTTCACTGCTGGTTCTTCAGGGCTGGCAAAATCCAACCCTAGAGTAGGTCTGGGCTGCTTCAGCGCTTTGGGGCTTTCTCCCCCTGAAATGAATACAGCACCTGCACCTACCTGGGCTGCATAACCTGCCAGTTCTCATTTTATAGATATCTTGTGACATTTGATTGCCTGACATTGATAATAGGGCTGAAGTACCATGCCCTGTATCCTCCATCCTTACTTTCCAACTGAAACCTTCATTGTACCTTGAAGAGAAGCGCCCCCNTCTTCCTTGCTTTCTTTATGGGTCCACAGGTCCCCTACAGTTCCCGGTCCGTTCCTGAGAGAACTGTTTTCCCTGTTTACTACCAGGTCTCCATAGTAGTTTCCTGACATCTGTTCCTGTGTTTACAGCACAAAAAACTGAGAGTGTGAATTCCTCTGCTAATCATTGGCTGGAATCTTGAGTCAGATAATACCAAGTTGTTTCCAAGTTCCAGTGGACTAATTTTCCAAGGATCTGTGAAAAATCCTAGCCAAAGCTGTTTTAAATGGACCACTTCAGGCCTTTGAAGTCTGGTGGCATCAAAATGTGTAGAATTCATGGAATTTATTTAGTGACTTATGGAAGTAATTAAACCAGTGATATCAACACTGCTGTGTTTCTGTTACATGTGGCATACTGGAATCAGATCAGGCAGCTTCCCTGAAACCTGAATTCCTGGTTTGCTCTGCTTCTGCCTGGCTGTTGGCTCTGTTCTCTCATGAGAAAGTGCAACAGAGACCTTTAAATTCACCGCACCCTCAGGACTATTCTTCTAATCCAACTGCATAATTCATTTTGCTACAGAAAGCCATGCCCGCCTCTTGAAGCATTTGCAACGTTGGTTTCAGGAAGGCCTGAGAACCTCATTATTATGAACAAGCTTTTTGCTGCTGAGGCAGTGGGAAGTGGTATTAAGAAATGGAGCCAGAACAAAACTTGCCTTGGAGCCTGTATTGAATTTTTGACTTTTCCTTTGACTTTTCCTGCAAGCTGCAGGAGGGAGGGCTGGAGGTGGGAGGAGGCTGCAGTCTGGGGCAGTGTCATGTGCTCTCCCACATCGCCCCATCCTATCAGCCAACGGGAATGTTCCCTGCTATTTTGCCACAGCAGCCTTCAAATGTCATTAGCCCTGTGGGCAATTCCTCTTTACACTCCAGTGCACCAACCTCACTCCTGGCATGAGGAAGCTGTACTGCCACGTAGGAGATACGGTTTCAAGTCTCAGTTCTGGTGTTCAAGATCTTGATTTCTTTCCTGCGTAGCACGCTTAAATTTAGCACTCAGCAAAGGTGTAGCGTGCTTTTGTAGGAACCAAAAGAAGTGGTCTTGAGGGCTGAGGGGCGTGATGAAAAATATGCCTAACCCCTTGTAAGCAGTGGTCGCGTGAGGGAGGGGATCTGGTGACACTTCCTGAAGGGGTCCAGTGACACCAGGAGGACAGCATTTCCCTCCAGCACCTCTGCTGGTACTGTGGGGTGGCCCAGGGCTGAGGATGCTGGTGTTCGGTTGGTCTTGTCAGCTCAGCTCCTCACTGTCCTGGCAGCAGGCAGGGAGCAGGTCCTTAGCAGGGGGCCCTGCATTCCTCTCTGGGAACAAAAACCAAGAAGTTTATGCCTTTCACTGGTTCTAGCCCTTCCCTCCTTGGCGAGGAGGGAGCTGAGCAGATACACTGAAAGCCTCAAAGGCCTCAAATGCTCCAGTGTGGAAGACCAGAGAAGAGGACGTTTGGATGTGATGCGCCACATCTCAAATGTAGATCTTGGGGTATGGCTAAGGAATATTATTTGGCTTTTGGTTGTTTTTTCCCCTCATAACCAAGTCCTCCTTCTACTTGCAGCTCAGTATTTTGCTAGCATCATGGTCATCGTTGGTCTGTCTGTGGTGGTAACCGTGCTGGTTCTGCAGTTTCACCATCATGACCCGCAAGCAGGAAAGATGCCCAAATGGGTAAGCAGCTTTGGTTGTAAATATTCAACAGCCTACTGAAAGAAAAAATTAATCTAAAAGCTATAGCAAACTAGTTATAGATGAGGGGCAGAATTTGTTCTCCATTAATCTAAAGTCAGCTACAGACAGTATGTGTGACACTTATGTTTGCTATTGGAGGGAAAGAACAAACATAATAAATTTGGTTTTCCATTAAAAATGGTATCTGTTATTTGTGTTTTCTATTTAAACTTACAATGGGGTGGTTGAGTCACAGCAGAGTAATCTTAGCACCCGCTTTGCAAGTGCTTGCCCCGTGGAAAACACCTTTGATTTCTTATCCAGCAGACACCAGTACTGATAATAAGTGACATTTCAAAGCACTAAACAAACACTTACTGGTCTCTGCTGGGCAGTTTGTCTGTTTTGTTCCTTTGCAGAGACTCTCACTGCAGTTCGTGACAGAGCTGTAATCTCCCAAAACTAAGACAGGAGGTGAAGCCAATTTACTTCTGTCTTGCAACTGTTCCAGTTATGATCTGGCTCTCTGAGTTGCTGGCAGATCAGGAACCCCAATACCTCAGTGTAGTGACGGTGTTGAATACTGAACCCAGCCATGTTTCTCACAGCTTGGAGCTCACTGCTACTGCACCACCAGCAGAAACAGAAAGGCAATGCTGTTGGGCTCAGTCTGACTGTACTGAGGAGACCCCCAGACTTCCCTGGCTTGGAAATCTGCCTTCTGCTGAAGCCACATCCACTCATCTGTGTGGAAAAACAATTTTGTCTGCTGCCATCTGATCAATTCTCAGTGCATTACCATGTGGACCCTCTTTTCTCCACGGCAGCAGACTCTGTTAACCCAGTGAGGTCTGGCACCAATGCCAGCTGGCTTTCAGGAGGAGATTTTCAACTTGAAAGAAAATGATGCTTTTTTTCTCTCTCCTTTTCCTAAGAATAGATTTTAGAATAAGCAAGGTATGCTTTGTATTTACAAAAAGAAAAGGAATGAAAGCAGAAGCAGACAAATAGTCACAGTCAACTATCTACCCACCCTGGTTTCACAGAAATCTGGTTGTACAGCATCTTCTGGTATCTCATTCACCACATTTGTCATGCTAAACAATTATCCTGACATGATGTTGAACGTTACATCATTACCAATGTCTGCCTGAGTACAGAGCAGCTTTCTAATTTAGCCTCTCTAAAAATAAACTGCGACATCAATGCAAATTAAAAAAAAAGTCCAGTAACAATTAAGCATACTAGCAATTATTTCTTAAAGTGCTCTATCATTCAAAATCATCTTACTTTCAAGACAGCAGAGCATGTGAATTCTGGATGAACCTGCATGTAAGCAAGACCTGAAGGCACAAATCTGGGTAAACGTGCTTCAGATTGGGTGGACAATTTTATTGTTTCGTCTGCTTTTCAAGGAGCCTAGACACAATGGCTCATCTTAAATCTGCTCGCAGNCTGGAAACACAGGGTGCAACGAATTCTTACTCTTGAGGAACCTTGTTCAATGGCCTGACAGCTGAACTGGCATACATTAAAAAAATACAATCAGGAAGCAAAGACTGTGGAAAGCACTACTGGGAAGTGCAGATGATGATAGACTGTGAAAGCTGTAGACCAGGCAAGCTGACAGGGCTGAGAGATCTCAAGAGAAAAAGGATGAATGCCAAGTGTGTAGGGAAGAGTCTGACCCCACAAAACGGGGCATTAGTCCTCTGCAAGGCATGGGCAAGGCTCAGTCATTAGGATTCATGGCAAAGTCTGATTATAATTTTTCTTTTTCTGTCCACCTATGTCAGGCGTTTCTTACAGAGACACCCTGAAAGATTTTTGCTCAATAAAAACCAGGAATCTAAGATAGCCATCTGCAGAAAGAAGGAAATTGCTTACCTGAAATTTGTTCTCTGCAATTCCAGTTCCAGCAGATACCACCACCATTTACTTACTCCCTGCACCCTCCTCATCCTGGCAGAGCCAGACATCAGTTTATTGCAAAGCTCTAACCCTGATTAATTGTTACAGGATTGTTCTCACCTCCTGCTTAAGTGGAATTAGCTGCTGGAGTAAGTTGCAGGGGAAGGCACTGGGCTTGTGTGGGAGCCGCTCCAGACCTAGAGGATTTAATTGACTGTATTGCCTAAATACCCACTTTCTAAACTATTTAGAGTTGAGCAGCTTCTTTTCCCTGCCTGTCTCTCAAGGGCTCTGTGCTTGGCCTTTGAACCAGAAAAGGGAGGAGATGCACGTGTTTGTATTTAGCCTCTCTGTAGGTGCTTACTTCTTCCCTTACTCCACTGCTGAGAATTGTTCCTTCCTTTCCAATTATGCCTCCTTTTTCCAAGAGAGGAGTTTAAATCTGAGGTGTTCAGTCAGGGCATTTGTTGTCCACTCAGTTGAGAAGTGAGAGCTGCTGGCTACTTGACACTTTTGATAATCTCTGCTGAGCTAGCATGGAAAAGAGCACTAAAGAAGGTCCAGCTAAAGAGCAGTTTGGGAGTGGATAACATCAGGCATGGATTACAGCTCCATCAACCTACCTCTGTTGACAACCAAGACTGTTGCATAGGCAAGAAATATGGAGAGACCAAGCACAGAGAGAAGAAAGGGGTTTGTGGGAAAAGGTAAGAGCACTCTGGCTCTTTGCTGTGCCTAAATGAGGTTTGTCAGGTTTCAGGTTTTTCTTTTGATATGTTTTAAACCTGGACATGCACAGATTTGCTCAGGTGCTGATGCCCCTTATCAGGAGAGCTTTAAATGGAGACTCTCCCCTTTGGACCAGGCCAGGGAGGTGGCTGTGATTGGAGCTAGCAGCACAGCTGTATTATGGTTAGGGGATAACCTTGGTGGAGAGGGTCACAGCAGGGTTAGGTTGTTGACCTCTGAGGGCAACTGTACTTGTGCCTTTCCTTCACAGAAACCCAGATATGATAACGCAGGTGAGAACATAGATTCATACCATTATGCCCAGGCTGTTTTCCAGCAACCCCTATGCTGCAGCTGTTTCCTGAATTAATTAGTATGACAAGAACAGATTGATGCCTGAGTGTCTGTGTTTTCAAGGAAATAGGGCATTGGGAAGTTCCAGCAAATTAAAAGCTGAGTTGCTGTCTTCTTTGTATTTATTTTTCTATGGGAAATGGGTTTGGCTGTATTTATAAATGTAATTTCCCTAAGGAGTAAACACGTTGTCTTGAAAGAGAAAGAAGCGTTCCTGTAGAATAGATCTTTTTCACCTCATGTCTCCTAGAGCTAGGGCAGACATATTAACATTTTCTAATAAGAAAGTTTCTCTGGTTTAGTATTTTGGAATTTCACAGTACTGGAGAATTAATTTCTCTGTCTCCTTTACCACTGACATTGTTGAAATATTGCTAGCAATTAAGACCTTTATTTTGTTCCATGATGTTCCATTTTGTGTCCATAAGCAGTCACAGGACATTGTAATTAAGTAAGTTCAATTAAATCCAGGATTGATTTTTTTAGGCTGCTGCATTACAGTTTTCTATTTGTCTGTGGTGACCATGGAGGAAATAATGAAATATTTAAAGACCCTAATGAAAGCAGAATAATATGAATCACAGCAAAATAGTCTTTCAGGATGAAGAATAGAAGATTCATTAGTGGGAGAGAAGCAGAAATGCTCACAGGAAATGGCATGGGGCTGTGACCCAGAAGAGCTCTCACTGCACAATTTAAAAATTGTGTAACCATCTTCCACTGGTCATTGTTTTTGGCTTTTACTATTATTATTTCCACTTGTGGTAATTAATGTCTCCTCCTTTCTGAAGTTACGCTTGTCATTACAGCAGCAACTCAAAGTGCTAGCTGTAATTTCCCCATCCCTGCATCTGTACTGTGCAAACACAGGAGACAACTCATTCTGCATCTAAAACAACCTTAGAGGCAAAGTGTGGTCCTGAGTCAAACATGGCCGAAGTGACTGGAGCAGGATCACACGGGGAGTCCTGGGCCAAGGCTCAGAAGTGAAACCAGAGGTCATGTCTGTTCTCTCCTGGACATCAGATTATTTGACTTGCAACCAGAAAGATGAAGTCATTAAAGAGGCTACCTATCTTCCTGGAGGGACTCTCACAAGCACATTGCAAATGTCCATTTTGTATACATAATACCTGAAAGACTTTATAATTACAAGATTTTACTGATTTAGTTTGCTGCCCTTCACACAAGATGTTACTGATTTCACAGCCTCTACTGCCTTTCACAGCAAACAATGTTAACAGTAGGAATCATAGCAGGCTAAGAGTTCAGATAACACATCTGAAGATCAATTCACTGGGAAAAAATGCTGGATGTACTCTCTGGAGTTAGCTCATTTGATGACCTTGACAAGAAACATATGGGGCACAGCCTGCCATGTGCAGGTTGGAGCGCTTTTGCAATGTGCCAGAGCAGTTGTACACCAGAGCACAGGGAAATGACAGCAGTTAATAGTAGCATTCAGGTTTTGAACTGCCCAATTTAATTGATTTACTATTATTCTTTTGAAAAAAGGCCTGCTGTATTATGTGGCTGAACTCTTCAAAGGAGTATTAAAATGGCTTTCAAATAATAAAAAAAACCCCAACAACCAAGGCTGTTTATTTAGACTTAAACAATAGAGATGGGGGTGGAGAATGTGCTAAAAACAGCTGTTAGTCTGTTGTATAGGGGTTTTTTCATCAGAATCTAAATTGATTTTACATTTATATGTAAATTGTGCATATTACACATACATACATGTGTAATACACACATACATACACAAAACATACATATATACAAAAAAATGGGCCCCCCAAATATTTAAGTGTATCTCTTTCCATACTCTCTGAGAAATGGTTGGAAAACACGCAGCCAATTTTGTACCTTCTGCTCAATTACAGAGATCTGGGATTGTTTGCTAAAGATAGGACTTCAAGAATCATTTTGTAAAGTAAGATTTTACATCTCTTTCGCTTTATAAGATAAGTGGGCATTGAAGAACTCTATGTTCAAGACATCCAAAAAAAGGTCATTCTTGGGAAGAAGCCAGACCCCAAAAAAACCCATTTGAAAGCAGATAGCTGGAGAACACAGAAAGTGGTCAGTCTTTCTGAAGTACCTTACAGACTAACTATAATAGTCATGAAATATTTCAAAAACTTTTAAAATGCACAAATATTCCCTGTATTTTTATTATGATCGCTCTCTTTCAGGTCCGTGTCATGCTGCTGAATTGGTGTGCTTGGTTTTTACGAATGAAAAAGCCTGGGGAAAATATAAGGCCCCTCTCTTGCAAATATAGCTATCCCAGGCACCATCTGAGTATAAACAGCATGGAGATAAATGCCCTACCTGGGCACCAGTCCAGCAATGGCAACACGATCTATAGCTACCACGCGATGGAAAATCCATGCTGCCCCCAGAAGAATGATCTGAGTAGCAAGAGTGGAAAGATTACTTGCCCCTTATCAGAAGATATTGAGCTTGTTCAAAAGAAAGCTTTAATGGATACTACTCCAGTGATTGTGAAGATCCTGGAGGAAGTCCAGTTCATAGCAATGCGCTTCAGGAAACAAGATGAGGGTGAAGAGATCTGCAGTGAGTGGAAGTTTGCAGCTGCTGTCATAGACAGATTATGCCTGGTTGCATTTACCCTTTTTGCCATAATTTGCACATTTACAATACTCATGTCTGCTCCAAATTTTATAGAAGCTGTTTCAAAGGATTTTGCATAAGGATTTCAAAGATGAGCATGATAATTTAAAAGTTAATATTGCCAGTAATTTTGCTAGATAATTTAACTCAAATAGAGAAGTGTACTTATATGTGCTAACATACACAGAAGGGGATGAAAATAATTTCACGAGGTAATTATTCCTTATATTAGTGATTGTAGTTACTGA
>WAAD01001414.1:0-11333 GCA_013389945.1 Fregata magnificens
CACCCAGATTAATGAAGAATGAATTTTGATGAAAATCAAGCGACGTGCAGCAATGATAGAACTGGACAAGTACAGCGGTGATGGAACCAGAACTGGCTTCAGCATGCGACAATCCAACACCACACACCATCTCTCCTGTTCATTTTTTATCCTCACAGTTAATTTATGTAGAAAAAAAGAAGGATAATTTGAGATATTTAAAACTGCTGACCATCTTCAAAGCAGGAGGACATTAGTTCAAGTATACTGTTTTAATGTTGCTAGTTGTGAATACTGCAGATTTCTGTAAGACACCAGCGTAGAACTACTTGTATACAAGTAACTAAAACCTCTTTTTCCCAAGAAAGGGAATCACATTCAGAGGACTGTCTTATGTCATGGTTTAGCCCCAGTCAGCAACCAAGCACCACACAGCCGCTCGCTCACCCTCCTCCCACCCGGTAGGATGGGGGAGAATCTGAAGAGCAAAAGTAAGAAAACTCGTCAGTTGAGATAAGAACAGTTTAATAATTGACTAAATAATAAAAAATTGTAATGAAAAGGAAAACAACAAGAGAGAGAGAGAAACAAAACCCAGGAAAAACAAGTAATACAACAGCTCACCACCTGCTGACCGATGCCCAGCCAGTTCCCGAACAGCAGTCGCTGCCCTCCGGCCAACTCCCCCCAGTCTATACACTGAGCATGACATCATACAGTATGGAATATTGTTTTGGCCAGTTTGGATCAGCTGTCCTGGCTATGCCCCCTCCCAGCTTCCCGTGCACCTGGCAGAGCACGGGAAGCTGAAAAAGTCCTTGACTAGTGCAAGCACTACTCAGCAACAACCAAAACATCAGTGTGCCATCAATACCACTCTCATACCAAATCCAAAACACAGCACCATACCAGCCACTAGGAAGAAAATCAACTTTATCCCAGCCAAAATCAGGACATCTTATAACTAGAGTCAGGTAACTGAATTTGACTTCTGATTAATACTACTCATACCATAGTACTGAGCTGTACTATTTTGTTTCACTTACTCTGATTAGTACATTTTAAGAAATAAAAAGTTCTCTTTTTTAGTGTCTTCTGTCAAGCACTTCAGATATGTGCCTTCCTATGAAAAGCTATAGTCTTTAGCAAAATGTACTGCTTGCTAAGAGATCTGGATGCATTAACAAAGAATTGTGACCAGTGCCTTGCTTTCCCATCTAAAACTGATGCTTCTACATTGAACAACTCATCTTAGCATCACGATTGATTTATGGTGATTTAAAACAGAAGTTAAAAGTTTCTGAAAATTAATTTCAAGGCATTTAAATAATAATAATAAAAAAGAATGCCTCACCAATATTCCTGGTTTAACATGCCTCAGATGATTAAATACAGGGACTAAACTCACTATACAGAAGCCATAAAAAAATGCTACCTGTAAACCACAAGACCTTTGGCTTCTCCTGCACTGTCAGACGTGCCAGGTAGTTTTCACATACATATACTGCAGCAAGGTTGAAAAATAGATTACGGTGACAGAGTAGTACAAATCACGATAGAGCAGCACAGTAGTCAGAGCAGTAATAAATGTGCAATTGCTTTCACTGTAACTTTGATGGTCAAGAGAACAGAGGCTGGGGAAGGAAAAGGTGAAAAGTCTCTATTACCTAGCTGAAGACAGTCTCAGCTTGCTAAACAAGGAAACATTACTTCTTTGTCTGGCTTTGCCCAGTGTGGTACATCAATATATTATTACACCTTCACTAAAAAAACCAAATTAAGCCAGAGTGCCTAGTTAGACTACTAGCATCAAGGGAGATCATTCTGAATTCCCACACTTTCTAATGTAAATTCAGTGTCTACTCATTTACTACTGAGAATTACATATTGGCAAACAAGCAACCAGTGCTCTGAAGCCTGAGTGCAGGCAGGGAGCTCTGTGCCTCTCAGTAATGCAGCACGTGCCAATATGCCATACAATCCACTCCTTACTACCAGTGTTATTCTTTCACCATCTCTGGCAAATAACACTAGCAGGAGCCACTGCCTCACACAGAGGTAAGACCTAACTGCTCAGCAGATTTCCGAAAAAACAGCAGCTCATGTCCCTGCCCAGGAGGAGCAGCTACCTCATATAGGAGCGAGCTGGAACACTGCCTTTGCATGAGAAAGTAACTCCTCAGCATGACACCACACCTCTTCCTTTTCCACCTCTTCAGCACTGGTTCCATCTTTACCATGTACTAGATTACACATATTGACTTTGCAGGAGCAAAACCAAGACACTGAACAGAATATGAAGTTCTTATTCTCATTCCAGTGAGTTTCTGTTTATAAGCTTTTATTATTTAAAATGCATGGCTTCCTGCTCATCTGGCCCCAGTTCACAATGAAAACGTCTACAGTCATCCATGGACTGACACACCTTCTAGGTATTCTCCACATTCTTCTGAGAATTTCTTCTTCCACAATCTCTACCTCCCACTTTCACCACTGGATAATTCACATCCCAGGCAAGATCTTAGAAAGATTCCTCACCTAAATATCTTAGTTTCACATTATGTCTTAGGTACATATTAAACAATTCTTTGAACACAGTGGTCTTCATTTACTGGTGCTGGCAGTTTAAGTGGGGCAGAGTTTTATTTCCAACATATGGCCAAGGGCTTCTGTATTCCAAAAGAGTGCTTATCATATTTAGGTAATAGTCTGTCTCTCCTGTGTTAATTGTTAGTTACTTTTAATTGTTTAGTATATACAACTAAAAGAAAATGATGGCTATTCTTCATTGCATGAGAATTTACCTAGCTGCGCATAACACTGCTACTGTACAATGACTGCTCACATAACTTTCTATTCCTGAAGCAATGCCAGCTGGGGCAAAAAATTAAAGAATATGAAAATACAACGATTAGATAAATAATGTTATCAAAGTAAGAAAGTTTTTATGGGCATCCAAAGAAAAAGGGCTTCTACTGATACATCCATATTTTACCACACAGCCTGGATTCCACATCAAACCAACTACTAAAAACGCATCTTCTCTTGAAATATAAACGCACTATCTACAGCAAAAGTACTCCCTACTAATTCTCCCAGTCCAAAAAGGCACACTGTTTTTGTGCATTCTAAAGAAACAGGAAAACCAATGATAGCCCCCAGAACTGGAAATTGTGCAAGGAGAAACCCTAACATAAATTCAACCCCTTGACATGAGGAATGCATATATAAGACAATGTAAACTCTTAAATGCAGGTTATATTTTTAAATGGAGGTACAATATGCAGAAAAATATAAGCCAGGTTGTTTTTACATACTGGCATGATAGAAATTGACCTGTGCTGTTTTAACAAATCTAATTTTGAGATTTGATTTCAACTCTTTCATTCAATTTTGAAAGTTCTAAATTTTAGGTTTCACAGAAAACCTGAAAAATCAAAATTTTGCTTTCATTTACTAAAATTTTTTAGTTCAGCACAGTATTACAGAAAAAAATATCAGAATGGTGATATGGATCAGAATTTTCCCACATGCTCTTTTTGCAAAGTAGAGGCACAATTGAAACAATCTTACAAAGAAATCAAATTTAAGCAGCCCTTTTTTTAACAGAAAACTTTCCTATGCATTGTTTCATAAGCAAATTCACAACTGGCGAGCAAACCTCTCCTTTAAGACCGACAGCTGTTGGCTTGGTACATCCCACTCTGACCTGGATGATCTGGGCTTCAGCTTGTTTGCTGGGTATTGGAACCACAGTTTACTCACATCATTAAAAGTTCAGGCAGGCCTCTTTCTCAACAGCTATAGCATAACTCATGTCTAAGGTAGGACATGTCAGCTGGTTTTGTATTTCCATCCCTCGCTGGTGTCCTTTTGAACCAGTTAGGGAAATGGTACTCCCTGCTGTAGACTTGGCTGTCTCCCACAGCAATACATTCACAGCAGGAGTAGATTGGGGTAGAGTGGGACCAATACTGCAAATGCAGGGCAGTGAGCACATGGATCAGGGTAAATCAGCAATCTGCAGGTCAGCAGTGTAGGAAGAACGGAGTTTTGCCTCTGAGGCCCGAGGTGCTGGTTACTGATGGCTCCTGCTATGAGGAGAGAAGGAGGGGAGAACTGGAAGGACGAGCGGTGCAGGCCAATGACTGTACTTCAGGTATTATCAGCCTCCTTCCTCTTAGTGATAACAGCCTTGCCTCAACTCAGCTTCTGCTACCGAGAGGAGATGCAGCAAGCCCGGCTTTCTGGGGCCCTGGACTACACCAAGCTGTCAGCCCCCTTGAGCCGTTTTGTCACCCTCAGCAAACATCTGCTTGAGACATGGCCTCAACACCTGATGTGCCTAGAGCCGAGCCTTGGGTCAGGGCCTCAGGGAAATGCCAGAGTTCAGATTTCAGCAGCCACGTGCCTGGAAGAGCAAACAAAAGGACTACATCCAAAAGGATTACATCCCAGCAGTCAGTTACAGCCTCTATGAACTTTTAAAGCTGGAACTGGAAGAGAGTGTCTGATGTGAGCTAGTGTGAATCCTTCATCCCAGCTATGGTATAATTATATCATTCTGCTTGACAATGTGACATAGAGGGGGCAATAAAATATCCATTTCACAGTGAGGCTGGTATGACATGGCTACTATGGCTGGTTAGGCTACTTAATTTACATTTCAGAACTCATCTGAATTCATTAAGCATTTCCTACTATATTCAGCCTTGCTATAGATAGCTGCTTATAAAGGTTATAAGAAATAAACACTTTAGGCATGGGAAATTTATTTCTTCCTGCAACCTGACTATCTTTTGTGAAATTGTGTGCTATAGAGCAATAACTACAATATATAATTTATAGAAAGCATGAAAACCAAAGACTTCAAACTGTTGCAGAATGGTAGAGTTGCAAATATGCTAGAGGAAGAATGAAAACAAACAAACAAAAAGGAAACGCTTAAGGCACTGAAGGTGCCCCAAACAGTGAAGATTAATGTTTTACATTGTTTATATATTTTTGAAGAATGCTTTCAAGAAAGCCACTTATCACTTTCTGTGCTTTTTGCATTTGAAAAATAATTAACCATGGGGTGGGATTTTTAAAGAAGACAACAAGGCAAATATCTCCTGAATTCTTACAAAGTGAGAAGGTAAATATGTGAAGGCTTGACTGGAATGAAATAGAATCCTTTAACTCTGAGTGCATTGTTTGCTGTCCTTTAAAAACAGGCTAACCCAGTGTGCAGTTCATTAGTATTCTAATTGTCAAGTAGTGCTCAGTGGTTGTCTCAGGCTGTCTGATTAAAAATTAAACAAAATTAATTTTTTTCCATTGCCAGATCCACTGAAGTATTTTTTTTAATTCAACTCCCTGCCCAGCACTTAAGATCACATGCCATCATAGTGGAGCAGTAACTGACCATACTTTGCAAGAGTAGATCATGAAAGACTATTTAATTCTGAGTTACAGCGCAGAGGTTTTATTCTTATAATGCATTGCTGTTCTGTTTGCTTGAGCTGATCTTTGTGTTCTCCAAGGGTGAAAGAAAAACTGATGGGACTGTGATCATAGAGCACAGCAAACAGCTCCATGACCTACAACTAGCTATGGAGCACACCAGACAGCTTGTTTCCATCTCTAGACATTGTGCTTTGGTAAGGATGTTCTTGTGGACATGATCTTGGCTGCTGAATTGACTCAGTCAGACATTTAAAAGTAACATCTGGGCACTAACCATCTAACTACTCTCTTCCAATTATACATTTATCTAACATAAAACTGTACCAACAGGTGTTTCCCTGAATCATGATGCTATTAATAAATATCAATGGAATGTAATGTTTCTATACCCCTAAAAAAGATGACCTAAAACCTGAATTTCTGGACAGAATCTCAAGACCCTGGGGTGCATTTTCAGGCACATCCACAGACATCTTCTGTTCAATTTACTAAGTAAATCACTTAAACCACCTTGTGCCTGTTTCCTGTTATTACAATGGGGATCCTTCTTTTTCTCTGCTACAGTTGGATATTATGCAAATAAAATTAATTGTGTTATTTGTACAGACACTGTAGTTGTAGAGGACAAAAGAGATTCTATATTCAGAATACCAAGATTAACAGGACTCAGAGCATTCCCAAGACATAAGAAAAATATACAGTTATCATTTTAAGCTACGGCCAACTAGAATAACATGCCAATCAGTTTGATCACAGACAAGAGAAGAGTCATGTTAGACTCTGGGTTTGTTGAAGATTAGACCATGCCCTCTTGTTTTATTCCTGTTACGCATGCTGTCAGTGACACTATGGCATTTGTAAAACCATCTTAAAAGAGCAGCAAAAGGAAGAGTAGTGAACATGCTAAAAAGCTGTAGTGAACATGCTGAGGTTGCATTAACAAATGTATCAAAAACTTCAGAAAAAATACTGAATGAACCTATGCCAGTCTCTAGCAAAACAGAACTACTTTTCTGTTTGTAACCAGGCTCTCTTATGCTGAGAATAATGTACAAAGGCAAATACAGACTATGCCAATAACGTGATCGACTTAGCTCTTTTTACATTTTGGAATTCTCATGGTTAAAAATGATTGGTGGCAACAAACCAGAGCTGAAGAATCAGAGAAATTTTTTAATACAAATCAATTTATGCTCTCCTCCAGAAAGTTTTGAGAGTTGTCAATTACTGCTACGATAGTCAACTTTCTTGCAATATTTCCATGTGGCTTCTTCACTCTCGTAAGCAGTTGCAGGTACACAGCCAGAGACACTAGAGTTGGGTTCATTATAATTTTTTGTGTAAGGCTCAACAGAATAGTTCTTGCCCCATGGAAACATTGGTCTCCTTTGCAAGATTATACATAAAAAAATTAAAGACAAAGACGGAAATTAAATTAAACCCCAAATTTGTTCCCTTGCAACAGGGGCCATATTCTTATGAAAAGTAAACATGTTATCTGCAGTGGTAGACTGGAGCAGACGGAGGGGAATGCAAGAGAAAGAATTAAAAGAAACAGGGAAACTCGTTCAAAGTCATTGGATCTATATAGATTTACATCAGATGGGGCCATGAGTCTGGACTAGCATCTATTTTCTTAAAATCAATTTATTATCCTTTTAAAGTTGACCTGAAAACTGTCAGATGTTTCATATTTTATACTTGATTGTCAGAGTCCTTCCTGTTTTAACACAGAAAGCGTTCAATGCTCAAAAGTTTCAACAACAGCCCACACAGTCTAGAAAACAAAAGGATCAATAATATGATGTGGTAATAGAAGTTTCTTCCACTTCAGACTAGAAAAGAATAACACTAATAATGCTGTTGCTGCCTAGTAAAGAAAGCTTCTTCCCTCTTCCCCAGAGAGGGTTATATAGTTTCATGATCCAAATACACACATACACACACACTTAATAAGTCTCTCAAAAATTATTATTTAAAATGTGGAGAAGAGCATAGCTCTACGTAAGGAAATGGTTATTTATGGAGGTCAGATTGCACTCCTAGGGAAGACAGAGAATCACTGCACTACACCATATCAAAGACATCTAATCCATACCCTACCTCCATGACAGGCCAGTAGAAATGCTTCAAGAGTATGAAAGAACATAGCCAGTTCAGCACTATCACCTGTTCAGTTCCCAGCAATCCAGAGTAAAGACTTTGGAGGCAAAAGTTGTGTGGGGACTAGTTGCTATGATAGCCACCCTTGAAACTATTGTCCATGAACATGCCTAAGCCTTTTTTAATTCCTTTCTTCCTTTGTTTTTCACTCCACCAGGGGTGAGTTCCAACATGAAAATTACCTGCTATGAGAAAAAGTATTTTTTGTTTTAAACTTGCTACCTTGTATTTTCATTGGACACATTGTGAGAAACAGAGTAAGACTCCTTGCTGTTCATTTTACTCCTCAGCATTTATTTCTCTTAGAATAATTCTATTTTATGAGCTGCATCTCATAGTTGCAGAGATATTTAATACACATCTGGGGATATTGCTAAGGTTGAAAAAGTTTTCTGTATGTGTGTAGAGAGGATTAAAGATTGTCTTATCTGTTCTTCCATTTATTCTACCTTCTCCCAAACTTCTCAGATCAAATTCTTCTCAAAAATTACAATAATTTGGAAACAAGGATTTACAAACACCACCAATCTGCAACCTAAATTACAAGTCTTAGCAATTAAAAAAAGCTGACTTAAATGCTCTGCCTCCTGTTGAAGTATGGATGCCTCAGGTGAGCAGTGATAGGAATAAAAACCATGAAGAGTTTAACAGAGCAGCTGTGGACTTCAGAAGTGATTCAGTGACCATGGATGCTTGTGGATCACTGCTTATGAGGCCTGATGGGTATGTGCCCACACATTTTTAAAGACTGCCACCTGAGATCCTTTAGTAGAGTTTAAATAGGTGATATATCAGGCTCAAAGTCGATATAGTATTGAAAGGTAAGTGAAAGGGATTTTATTATGGAACTATTAACAGCAATTCACACAGGATATTTAGTGGCAGTTAATACTTGTACTCTTACAAAATGCCTCAAGTATGAATAGCTGTACTAAGGCAAATGTCTTAGTGTTTGGTGTTAAACTTAGCTCTACGAGCTTTCATGCCTAAATGTAAAGTATCTACTCTGATCAAAATATTTCAGGTTTTAAACTAAAAGCATTCTTTTCTGCAATGAAATAGTCTTGGCACCTTAAAAAAACCTCCAAAACTTCAGCAGCTTTAAACTTCCCTAATGTCACCTACTATGCTTAAACATTGTATAATCAACAGCTGAGTAATCTAAAAAAGCACAATCCAACCATGCCAAAATTTAAACTTCACCCAGCTGTGACTTCATTCCCCAGGCTGTGACTTTGTAAATTCTTTTTCAGGAGGTGAACTAAAGAGAACGGTGCTGGATTTGTAGTAAAGGGCACCTCTCTAGCATTACCATTTTTCACCAGAAACACCTACAGCTTCCCATTCCACCTATAAAGGAAACTGCCTACACTGCGGAGGAAGAACCAAGAAATATTGGCCTGCCCTGATGTTAAATCATTATGGCTATGACAGGCATTCCTACACATGATGCATGTGCAGCTACAAGTAAGGTCACTGTGTTGTTCTCTTTGGCAGTTAACACAGTGTGCTGAACATCTCAGCTTCCATTTTAAATTTATACTAGCTTCACTCCCTTAAAAATTGGATGAAATATTTGCAAAGTAATTAGATTTCTATGTCTAATTAGCGAAGACTTAATTCACTACTGATATATTTCACCTTTCTGCTACTTTAGCAATGACTTTCATATATTCAGAGCTTTCCATACCACTGAGCTCCAAACTAATTTACAAACTTTGGATGTTATTATGTACTGTGACAGTAAATAATACAATCCCCAGAGTTAGAGGTATGTTAGATCCAGGCTTCCCTTAAAACATCCACATTTTCAGATAAAAATCAGAGCTGCCAGGCTTACCACAGTCACGGTGTACGCACAAACCAGGTCAAGACCATGTGTGCAGTCAGTCCTATGCATATGGGCTGCATCAACAGCCTGGCACAGATAATGTCCAAGTGCTTCCTAACGATTATAATTACTGTGAAAGCGCGGAACACCTGGCAGTGTATACATACACATTTCTGTCATCAGTTAGAGTAAATCAGTATGGCACTGATAAAAGTCAATGGCAATGAGCTTATTTAAAACAGACAGGGACCCGGTCTTGAACAACCTACCTCTGCCAATTACATGAATTCATTTTAGCAAAGCAGTGCTGTACTTTCTAAAGGAATCGTGTTAGCACTAGCTTAGCATTAGCTTGGCTACATTTGGAAAATCAGGATTCAATTCACTTGCTTATTGCAGCAGTATGGCCTAGCAAAGACAGGATACACTAAGAACTACTGTTGAAGATAGCTTAGTGAGTATGTGCTGATAAAAAATATTATTTAAATAATCTCACTACAAGACAGCATCTCTCATCATGGATGCTGGCCAAGTACTTTGAATATTTTGTGAGTTAGTGCAGCCAGAGGCAAAAACAAATCCAACAATCACCAGGAGGATTTGCAGGGCTTCCCCTGGTAGCTTCCCATCCAAGTACGATGCATGCTTTGTGAGATCTAATACTACATGTGGCAGGGCTGCTGCTAAGAGGGTCACCATGGGATTATTTTAATGTTCACTGAAATGGAAGCAATTTATTACATACTGCAGTAGCATTGCTTTCATTCAAATTATAAGAGGTTGCAAGTAGCCTTTTAAATCTGCTTTGCCTTTCCCTCCGGTACCAGCTTACCTTCAAGCTTCTTGGAAAGATGATGCTTTGTGAAGCAGGCGTCGGAGGTTATACTAAGAACAGAGCATTCAGTAAGTACCCTGTTGACCTCCTAAAGTATGCAGGGTTAGAAACATACATCTGCATGCGTAAATTGGGTTTCCCCAATGGCCTAAGAATGGGATGCATCTGCGGAACAAGTTTTGCACTTACTTGAATATTATCATAAAACATTTACATGATTTAATTAGATTATGTAAATGCTTTACTCCGATTTGAAGCTTTGAAAATCATAATGTCATGCTCTAAATTATGCAAGTATTGAAAATGCTTTTCACAGGAGTAGAAGCAAAAACACAAGTGAGACCATCCTGCCTCATGCCCTTCTGCTGTTCTCTACTCACCAAAGACCACACAGAATGCATTCCTGTAATCCTGATTTTTTTCTATTAACATTTTCTGCACAGAGTGTATTTATTTTGTGCCCTAATTTTATGCTAAGCCCCAAATCCAAATTTGATTTGGAAAACATTGTGATTTATATCCAAATCCCAACTAAGCAGCCGATTTTTCACAATGTCCTCCCCACCGTTCTCTGACACAGTACACACTTCATGGCAAGGAGATCTCAGCAAGGAGATCTTACCAAGGAGATTCAGTAAGAGTTATTCATGGAAGCATCTTCCTAATTGCTGAGCAGTGAAAAAGGGAAGTAGGTAACACCTTAGCAAACATTTTTCTCTTAAGTCAACTTACTTCTACTGTACTTCTGGTAAGGATAGTGCTGCCACAACACTGAGCACATGTCACTAAGAGATCCTGCACCCCATAGGACATTCTTTAAACTACACAAAACATGCATTTATACGATCTACAGAAATAAGTTACAGCAGGTAGGGATGGTACCAAATTATCTGGAGACAAAAGGAACCACCATTAGAGAAAAAAGAACCATCGTGAATTAATTCCAGAAATTAACATGTACTCACGGAAAAGTCACCAAACTTGGGCAGCTGACTTTTAGCAGGACTTCGTTATTCAGAATATCACTTATTTTCCAATACAAACTGAGTGCATCAGCTTCATCTTCAAAACAGCTGC
>WAAD01001417.1:0-35257 GCA_013389945.1 Fregata magnificens
GCCTGGCCGGGGGCCGAGGCCGGCGACGTGGGTTGGTCCTGCGCACGCCTGCTTCTCCGGGGCGGCCAGCCTGTGCCCGCGGTGCTCGCTCAGTCCCACAGCCGGCTGGGGAGGAGGAAGAGAGAGAGACAGGGTAGGTCTCGGTGAGAGCCATCGCGCCGAGGAGCAGAGGAGACCTGTGGGTTCCAGGGTGCTGGATCCCTTGGCTGCAGTGTTTCTCACCTGCATGGCAAAGTGCTGGTGCTGCTGGACCGGCTCTCCGGGATGGGGCTCAGGCACTCGCGGCGAGCCGTACAGTTTCGTGGGATCCGATCCACGCAGGGGACCAAACGCTCCTGGCACGGCTGGTCTCTGGGGGACAGGGAGGGGTGCGGGAGGGAGAAATAAAACAATTTGTGAAGCGCAGAAAAGCAGCAGAGCTGCTGCAGGTGAGGGGAAGCCAAGGCTGGAGGAACCACACAGATGAGCAGACAGGCTTTTTGGACATACCATGAAAAATCTGTAGCCTCTTTCCTACGAGGACACAGCTCCCCTGCCAAAACCACTATCTCACACCCCAGCCACGCGTCCCTGCGCTAAAGGTTGCAATACACTCGCCACCCAACCACTTGGGAGCAAACAAGAAGACTGGAGGGGGCAGCTCCAAGGAGAGGAGCTGACCACAAGAAAGAATATGCAAGCAGGACAACAGGGGAACGTGCTGGATTTCCTTCAAAATACTCGTTGCCTCCAGCTCTCCTACTGCCTCCCACTACCTGCATCACAAGAATCACTCTAAACATTTTGTTTGATCTCTAGCTAAAAGGGCAAGGGGTAGCCTGGGTCTCAGAGGAACAGCTGATACACCCCACCACAAGACATCACTGGTTAAAATGGAAAAGGCAGTGAAGGATGGGTGAGGAACAGCACAGAGGGGAGGCAGAACAGGTGGCATTCAGAGAAGAAATGTTGGGCTAAAGGGATGTCACTGCTGCAGTCCAGGGTGGCCTTGTTTTTGATTTCGTTTACTGCTTTTATAAATACTCAAGGCACAAAATGCAGTCATACACAGATGGCACAAAGTTAGCAGGCATCTGCAAACAACTGAGATAAAAGAAGACCGGTTTGTTCAACATCATAAACTGGAGGTTAAGAAAGGAAATGCGACTGCTTTCCGTGCACAACGGGATAACTCTCCAAGGAGAGAAGAGAACTGGGGGAGCCAGGGCTGGCACAAGCCCACACGGGGACAGGCCGGCCATGGGAAACGTTAGGAGACTGTTCCCAGCTGGTGTGGCAGTAGGGCTGAAAAGTTTTGGTTGTAGAAACCATAACCCTGACCGTTAATCTCTGGGAAAAGGTTCTTGCCATGCAGTAAGGATTTCACAGTAGAGAGCTTCATTCCCCTTTACTTCCCTCCCTCCTCAGGCCCGATGGGTGAAGAACAGCAGAAACTGCTCCTTACCATCTGGCCGGGATGTGGCACAGGGCTGGGCATACCGCCGTACTGCAGAGAGCGAGGGAAACCTCGCCCATTGGAAGGGCCCACTTCTCGAGGAGGCTGCATTGGGTTGCCACTTGGATCCTCTGCAGAGGATGAGGAAAAGGAGGAGGAAGAGGAAGAGGAGGAAGAAGCAGGAGCCCTGGAAGTAGCTCGATATGGTGGAGGTTTTCCTCCATTTTCCAGGCGTTGCTGCCTCTTGCCTGGTCCATCTGGGTCTCGTGACCGAGTCCAAACACTGCCTGTGCTGGAGCGGCCAGTCCGCCGGCTCCTCTTCTCTCGTCTCCCGTCTTCTCTGATCCAAAACTCCTCATCTGTGTCTCCATCTTCCCCAGGGAAGTGCTTCATCATTGCTCGGTGGAAACACCTCTCTAAGTTGTAAGCCATCTTGGTATATTCTGCAGTCAAAAAACCCCAACAACATCAGGAACAGAGCCTTATAGAGAGAAACAATTAAGCAACAACAGACTTTCCCCATCAGATAAATCATCTTCCCTCCACAAAGTTTCTTTGAGGAAGACTTTTGTTTCTAACTAGTTGACTTTGGTTTGCATTCTTAAACTCGATAAGCAACGCAGCATCAGAGTTGTTCAGTAACCCCACCAGAGGACAGGCACATAGGCATGACAAAGTACCATTAGCGGCACGGCCTGCAGAGTCAGCATTAACTCAGTGTTCCAGCATAGTGCCAAGAATTACATTATGAGAAACACCACCTCTGCTTGCAGAGATGCGTGACCTGCACAGTTAGCCAGCAGAGTGCTGAGAGAAGAAACGTGAACTTCCAGCAATGCTATTTGATTACATTCAGAGGCTTTTCTTGGACTCGTTCAAATCTCTGCTGTATGCTACAAGACAGAAGAAAATCAGCAAACGTCTTGATCCATGTACAGTTTCTAAAGCACTTGCTGACCCTGACATGAACGCTATTGCCAACACCTGCGTCATTTCCACAGGACAGTTCTGCTCAGAGGGGCTTCTACTTTTCATTGGAGTGGATCAGAAGCAAAAGACATATGAGAGGTGTTAATGACAAAGGCTTGAAACAAATGACTTTCCAGTTGTTTCCAGTAAACTAACCCTGAAGTTCCTTGGGAAACAGAGCTCTCCCAGTGGCAGTGCAGGAATGCTTTTAGTTGGGGCCCACAGCGACAAGCTGGGTAGCTCTATTTTCCCTTTCAAGGCGGTACTGGTGAGACACAGTCTGCAGTGATGACCCACCATATGGAAACTGATTTCTCACCTAAGCGACATTTAGAATTGTAATTGGCATGGCAATTAAACCCAGGGTTTCCCGTTTGCAGACTCATGTTGTTCATTCAATAGCCAAGGAACCTAAAAACTACATTTTCCATCCAATGGACTACAAGCCTGGTTCATTCCTCACTTTTCTGTGGTATTCAACAAACGCTTGGAGCTAACCAGACTCCAGTGCTTTTCAGGGTCTGTGTTAGATATTAAAACAAAAAGGGGTACACAGACACACACAAGCACATGAAGGAATGAGCTCAGAAAGAAACAGACTTTCTTCTCTTTCTATGTTCCACCTTCACCATCTACCAACATGGGAGTCCTTTTGTATGCCATGCCCCAATTCAGCATGACCAAATTGTGCTAAAAACCTTGCTAAAACCCCAGGCCTTATTACTCAGGAGCTCCTACTCTTTCGTCTGGCCTCCCAAAAATACTCTGAAAGAGAATAAGCACAAATCAAGTACTGGTGAGTAGGAAGAGATCACTGTTTGCTTTGACTGAGCACTGCAAATAGACGAACTTAGCATCTTACTGCTCTTACCACTGCCTTCACCATTGTACTTAAGACAGTTCCTGAACATGGTCTTCATATCGCCCACAAATTCTTCCTTGGTGCAGTACTGACCTCCATTCAACTTCTTCTCCATGCTAGAGATGTCCATGGGGGCCTGAAACGCAACAAAACCTCCCTTCAGTCACAGCAAGCAGTAGCGGGGCTTACAAAGTTGCATAGCTAGCTTCCTCACAGAGAGGGAAACAGAGGCTGCTCTCTTGAGAGGCAGCCTCTCATTTTTGGTTTCCTTGACTTGAAAGGCTAGAAGGGACTACTGGAGTCATGCAGTTTGACTGTGAGGGTAACACAGCCCACAAAACTTCAAAACACTTCCAAAAAACTGCATACCAGTCAACAAAGTGCATCAGTCAAGATGGCTGGACCACTTTCCATACCTTAATGATCTGGTAGTAGTTGGGAGCATATGATTCATCAACGGGCTCCAAGAAGGGCCAAGAGTCTTTGTGAGCCTTTACCACATCTAGAACTGGCAGTAGCAAAAGAAAGGTGAATGGTTATACACACATGCCCAGGGGAGTATTTTACTTTGAGCAAGTCATGCAAAGGGGGAAAGCTGGGGCAGGACTAACCTTTGTACATGGCTGTGAACTCATCGTCCAGTTCAAAGCTGTAATGGGAAGCGCAACAGTGAATACGCAGACTGAGAACATATCAGACATGCTCTCGTACTTCATCTTCCCTTCCACCCCACGCAGAGTGCCATAATGCTGACAAATAGGCCTCATCACAAATACTCCTCTAGCATGGACCAAATCCAGATGTTTCTCAGCTTACTCCTCGCTGTTCTCCAGCCTCACTTCTCCCTCCTCATTCCTGTGAATGATCACACTCCTCTCCTTTCCGTACTCACTACTTCAATGCACTTGCATGCTGCATGCCCAGCTGCGTACTCACAGGTCCTTGGTCCTTCGCTCTTCCCTAGTCGGCGAACTGGGATCCAAGTGGGAAAGCTCAGGGGGGAGCTCCTTCCCCTGTGCCAGCAGCCAGGCCCGCTCTTCACGAAGCTTCCTCCTCCTGGCCCGTTCTGCAGTGGGGAGGGGGGAAGAGGTGAAAAACCATTCAGCACTCCTTGTCAACAACACCTTGCGAGGAAAATGAAGGCAGCTCCTGCAGCTCTCAAGAACTCCAGTGAAACATTGTTCTTCTTTCAGCAAAAGCAGCAACAGCACAGGAGCAGAGGATGTGAGAATACAGCACACCATCAACACGACTTTTCATTTTCCCTTGACTTTACATTCATTGATTTTGAAGCGTTACTGTGATATAGATGCACCCCTACGCAGCTTCCAGACAAATTCCTGACCATGGTGTGGTACAAAGAGAGAAGTTCAATGCACAGACCTAGGCATAGATCAACACTACAGAAAGAGCTGGCTTGTTAAGTTACCATCCTTCAGATGCTTCATCTCGGCCAGGTAACTCAAGGCAGCTGGTTTTGCACCGAAGTAGATGAAGAGTAGTGCCGAGGGAAGGGTGAAGTTCTACTAGGTGGCTGGCAGCGAGTAACTGGGGTCACTAATATCCTCCACCACCATGGCTAGCTTTGGGAAGATTGCTCAGGTAGGCCTTCATGGCCAGCAGCCAGAGCGAGCAAGCTGCCACACAGGAGGGCCACTGGGACAGCTTTGGTTTAAGAGGTGAGAGACAGGAAGAAGCAACGCTGGTAATATAACCTGTGGTTTGCAACCAGACAGCTGGCTAACAGATTGCTTCATAATAGAAAGTTTATGGGCTCTTATGAACCTCATTTCCTTTTACTTATAGGAAATCTGAATTCATTTGACTTGCTAAACACCTGCAGTTGTACGAACTTTCTGTAAGAGCAGAATTCTGTGAAAGTAATGTTCAAGGAGAGATGTCATAGGAGTAAGACCCCAGAAAACAGGCCACATTGGAGAACACCCAGAGTGAAAGAAAGATGGGGGAGACTTGGCTAATGCCCTCTAAGCAGAGGCTCCATCTTTGGAAAATGCCAAAGCAGCACCAGCTCTGGTGGAAGAGTACTAATTTGCTGTCTTACTCTGTCAGTCAAAAACAAACTTGGAATGGGGGTTGAGGCACAAGAAAACTAGGAATAGCTACACAGCGGGTATTTCCAGGGAGGTCCATGGCCAGATATGTCAAAGACTGGTATAAGAAAGTCCAAATTTCCCGTTACAAGACTCTGGGTAGCATTGAAGTTGGGAGGAGAGGACTTGCAGCTAAGATGTCCTAGAGAATCTAACCACATCTATTATAACATTTAATGATGAGAAGTCCAACATCAAATTGCAGTTAACAGAGATTATCTGAGTCTGTCCAAGCACAGTTCAGTACTTCATGCTTCTTTCATAAAATTAGCATCACTTAGATGACATTGTAATGGATGCCTAAGTGAGAAAGCTGAGAAAAACACGAGGTGATGATTTCGGCAGCAAAAGGAAAATCTCATGGCAACAGCAGCCAAGAGGTAAGGTGATGTAGATTTTAGAAAACCATCAAGGCCTGCCAAGGATCTGACCTGGTAAACTGACAGGAATCAGGGAGCACTACCCTGGTACC
Source organism: Fregata magnificens (assembly GCA_013389945.1). Lineage (NCBI taxonomy): Eukaryota > Metazoa > Chordata > Aves > Suliformes > Fregatidae > Fregata > Fregata magnificens. The sequence continues at coordinate 5,850 of WAAD01001417.1, forward strand.
AGACTGGAGCTCAGTCAGGATTAATGGCAAGTCCCTCTACCACAGCAAGGCATTAACATAGCATGTTAAAGATCACTGGCAGAGCTCATTGTCATGCTGTTGGCCTGGGCTGAGTCCTACCCAGGAGCTTTCAAAATCTAACCAATGTCCTAAAAAGTGCCTCAAACAGCTAGAAAGTCATATGTGTGAGTGATAGTGTTGGAGCAGCATCTGGGAAGAGAACTGGGAAACTCTAACCTGCTGTTGTGGTAGAAATCTAGAAAGCTGCTTTAACTCGTAAATTCAGGAAAGTACAGATGGGCCCAGCAGGAGGCTTGCTACCTGGGGCGTGCGTTGGAGTTGGGGGAAGTGAAATCCCAGACTGGAAACAGGAGTGTCATCTAAAAACAGGCATACAGTCCAAAACTGAGAAGCAGGTGAAGTGCTGATGAAGTTCATCAGAAAGCAGATATTTCAGCCTGTGTTTCACAGCACCCCTCTACAGAAGACCTTACAAAATTAATGTTAAATCCCAAACAGACTGCAAAATACAAGCAAATCTCTTTACCCTAAAATCTCTGTCGATGGATGTCCAGTTTTAACAACTCTGAACCAAGCAAAACAAATAACTTCATTTTCAAATCACTTTCTGTCCATCATAAGAACTGTCATGAAAGTAAATGCTAATGGAGGGTGTGCTTGGCAATAAGGAAAGGTGGTTAAGAAGTCAAAGTTCTACCCAGATGGCTGCCGTTTCTAGGGATGAAAAATACTGCAGTGATTTAACTGAACAAGTCAGCCATTTAAATAACCTTTCTAAACAGCTTTTGCACCAGCTTAAAAGGAGGCTTCTCCTAATTTAGCCTAAACTGACTAGGGACAAGTTTAAACTAAACTGAAAGAAACTGCACAAACCAAAATAAAAGCATCTCTGCCAAGAAAAGCATGAATGTATGCTAAATTGGCTTAAAACAGTTCACTGCCCAATCCCATGCCAGTTTCTTTGAGTGGCTCTGGTGCCTTTGCATCAGATGATGTAGTGATTGCATTTACCCAGAAAAGGACATGGCTTGTACCAAAACAAGACCTTTTTACAAGTACATTTAACTTTGCAGCTCTTCTAGAACTTCAAGATTAATTTTGTCTATATAGATGGAGAATTAAAGCACAGACAATATGCAATTTGCCAAGGTGAAACAGATATCTGTGGCAGATATGGAAGCTGGATAATTCTCAGTTTAAAGTGCCGGATTAGCTAGGACTGGCAACCAGGAATATATGAAGGCCAAGCAAGTAATTGGATTTTCTAAAGGTTAGAAAGGTAAGCAGGTAAAAGAAACTATTCTTAGATAACATCTGGTCTGCTACCGAACATCTGGTAGCAGACTGTTTCATCTTGGAAAGTTTACAAGGTTTGCATGAACTTCATCTTTTTTCCTTTTCTGATCCTTTGTCCTCTTAAGGATTCACAACACTGATATCGCCACACATTACCACCACAGTTTTCTGAAGATGTTCAGCCTTTCCCTGGAACCGCAACAGCCCAGCCAGGCACTGTGGCAAAAGCAGCAGATAAAGGAATCTCCATAAGGGAGGCTGACAGAGAGAAGGTGGTCAGAAATGAGCCTGCTCTTAGACACCAGTGCCTACATGTACTGGCTGAATGCCTGCTGTCTGTGCCTTGATCTGACGTATTAAACACAACATGGCTGTTTCTTGCAGAACAGCTTAAATCAGCATTGAATTCAAAACAATGAAAAAATAAGACCAACACCTGAAGTTGCCACTTCTAGTGCTCTATTTAGCCTGGTCCCCTCATCTTTAGTTCTCCAGTTGATAAGGCCAGTAGCAATATAAAAACACTACTCTTGCTACTCCCATGTTGTCCCCTTCCCTTTCTCCTCAAAGGTAATCCTTCTTTCATCATGCATTGGGCCAAAAGGACTAAATATTATTCAGCAAGAGCAAAGCCAGCTAATCCTGCACACAGGGAAATCCATGAGGAGGTAAGTGGGGAGACAGAAGAGAACTGAGGAACAACATGAACAGCAGGGAAAAAAGTACAGCTGGGGCAAAGGAGAAAATAAGCATGATTTGAGGAAGATGACACAGTTGAAGGGTGCACTAGAGAACAGCCACCAACACCAAGGGAGATAGACGAAGGAAAAGAAGCTACAGTAAGGCCAATTTATCTGAGGTAAGTGCAAGAAAAGATATTCCTGTTAGCAGGTCTGGCAAGGGAGGAAGGCAAATGGCAGATCTTAATTCAAGATCTCAATCTTGGCTTTGAAATCCTCCACCCCTGCTTCACACTGGCCGCATGTACCTTCCACTGCTTTGACCTTCTCCTCCATCTCTCTCTTCCTCTCCTCCTTTAGCAGCTGTTCCTGCTCCCTCTTCTGCACTGCTATAAGGATTTGGCGCTCCTCCTCTTCCTCTCTGCGCCTCTGCTTCTCCATTGAACTCAGCATGTTCGGGTTTACCTGTGACAAAACGGTGCACCAAAAACTGTAATGCATTGGCTTACTGAAGTCTGAGCAGAGACAGCTTTACTTTGAGCAGGTATTAAGGCATACCTACAATGAATGGCTGGGGGGGAAAAAAAAGGAAAAAAAAGGATTTATACATCTGAATTCTCAGATGAAAAGCAACACGTAAAGGAAAGTTATTTGTCAAGCAATGAAATCCTACTGATACAGACAGGGACAAAGGAAGGAGAAGCGATGGGTTAGACAAGCTACCACTCTGCCAGGGACACATTGTGTGTATTTCCCTTCTGGGCAAAGGATTCGGGCTGTTGATACCCCCACTCAACACCTCTACCCCTTCCAGCTAGCAGAGTCCTGAGTTGCAAGCATGAGCAGAAAGGACCACTCTGCCGAACCTGGCTCTGCTATAAAACACAGAGTACTTAGGATAGGAAAAGAGACTGGTACATCAAGGTATTGTTTGGAGTGTTTTCCTTTCCTGTTCAAAATAAGGCCCGCCATATTTCTGTGGGCTAATCTCCCCTGAACTAGCTCTCGCTTGTTTGTTTGGACAGTTTTCCTGCTGTCCCAACCAGTTTTCTCATTCAAGGACGCCTGGCTCTTTAGCGCCCCACTTCCTTACCTCCTCACTGCCAGCAGGCTGCAAGGCTGTGTTTGAACCCACTTAGACTGCAGGCTTCCCAGACCAGGGATCGCCTGCTCCTATTTCTCCAATAAAGTGCGAGGTATGTATATGGCAGTGTGAAATTACCTTTATTAGCTTAATTTAATTATAAGACGAATGAATCAGTCATCTACCAGCCCCTCCCACCTCTTTGAATTCTGCAAGACCAAGGTATGTGTGCCTTATCAGCAGGGAATATCAACCAGAAAAGAACAATGTGCATATAGTTTTCTCCACCTTCATTTTCAGGGAATAACAGCAACCACCACTTAGGCAGAAGGCATTTCCTGAGGATTAGCAATCAGCTGGGGTCCCTTGGCTGCTGCTTAGACCATCAACTTCTCCAGGCCCATTATTAATCCCCAGAAAAAAATCTGGCACCATGATTACTGTTTTGTCCTTGTTTTATTGCATAGAAGTGGAACCTCGGGGTGTTCTGATAAACGCCTAGAAATGTCGTCTGGTTTCACTGTACACTCATTCCCCCTCTGCCTCCCCTTCCCCTACACAGCACTACTCTACAATCTCCTCCTGCAGCTCTCTGTGGAGGAGCATTGTGTATTATCTCCCTGTCTCCAGCAGGAACAATGTATTAAGAGAATTATGCTTCAACCATCAACAGCCATGGAGAAGTGTCCAAGAGAAGGTGATGGGACTCTTGATGACATTAGGACCATATCCTGCATCTAGAGACAGACTGGATAGCAAAACCACCTATTCTGTGCTGAACTTTTTAGGTGAAACCTACAGCACGATCTCACCAGAAGGGAATTCTGCCCATCTTCTTTTCCTTTTCAGATCTTTGCCAAATACTTCACTCTTCTACCGCCTTCCCAAGGAAACCATTCTGTGACTCCACATGCCTTTAGGTTAGCCAGCTTCACATTCAATCTAAAGTTAATTTTTCATCCCCTCATTCCATCCAATTATTCCTAGTTATGCTCTTCTGGGCAAGCATAAATTCTCTTCTTCAGCCACATTCCAGCCCTTATGGGCTTCCTCAGACACTTATACAAAACTCCCATGTTTCTGTAATTAGGTTAAATGTTTCCTTATAAAGCAATTCTTCCAGCTCCCTAATTGTTCCAGTTGTCTCTCTCAGACCTTTCCTCCAACTGATCAATATCCAAACACCAGGATGCCCAGGAGTGAAACTGCTATGCCAAGTACAAGAGGTCAAGAACCTACATAACTGGGTTCTACATTTCCACTATTGAGCCTTTTCATATCCCTTTCTCAACCACTCTACCACCCTATTTTCTACTAATGAACTGCAAACATCTTCCTTTCAGGCCTGATCCTGGTTATTATCAACTAGTTTTCCCCTAACTTCCTTGATCAATCTTTAAATTGCAATAGGAACCAAAAACCATCAGGTTCTGCAGCAATTAGGAAGAGAAAGAGGTGAGCAGGAACCAGCCACCAGAAGTTGGTACACCAAGATTTTTTTATTGAGGATGTGACCATCAGCCTCTAGATTCTCCAGCCAGTAGATCTAAGCCAGCCTGGCGTGCCACACCAATTTCTTCAACTGTTGGTGCACAGGTCAGACCTTCCCTTTCCCTGGATTCATACAGCTTCCGTCATTCATGTCCTACGGAAATGTGAACAGAACATCCAAGCTGCAGTGCTCGCACCAGGGCCTCTCCAAGCCTGCAGGGTGCATTCAGCACTCTATACTGTAATGGCTTGACACAGAATCCATAGCATGTTCCACATCAGCCCACCACAAATGTGGCATCGACAAAGCAACGGGACAGTCTGAAGCAAAGGAGAGGATGTCATCCTAGCAGATCTAGGAAAAGAAAAGGGAAAAGCAGCAACCACAAGCGCAGTGTATTGAGCACCAAGGGCTGCAGCAGATACCCACAACAACTGCACTTGGTCCCTGCAGCGCTTGCAGGGCAGCAGCAATGCTGGCATGGGCTCTTCGAGACACTTCAGACACAGAAATAGCCAGATTTTCAGAGGTACCTACTGCCTGGTGTCCTACTTAAGCCCACTGGGGACGAGGGTGCTCAACTCAGGGTTAAAAAAATAAGCAAACACAAACAAGTAAACTCCTACTAGATGTGATGGAAGCAGACGCCTATTGGAACGATAAAAGTAAGAACCCAACACAAGTTGAACTTCCTTCCTGAATGAAGAGGTGGCAAAGGGATGTTTCTCCAGCTTCCTTCCCACTTGGAGGATAAAAAACACCCCTCTCATCTGCAACCGTGGCATCACCACCTCCTTCCCTCCGCCAGAGAGCACTCCAGGACACAACATTGCTGCCTTTTTTCCCTAGGACCCCGAAAGGGCCAAACTTCTGCCTTTTGCTTTGCCCTCCAGACAGTGGGTATCAGGCTTCAGGGGCAGAAGGCCAGGAGGCACGGATGCCCCGACCCCCTCCAGCCACACGCCCCGGCCCCATGCCCTCCAAACCTTCCCTGCTCCAGTTTCCGCAGCACTGCCCTAATGAGGGTGCTGCTCAGGCGGCTCTTTAATGAGGAGCTAATCTGAACCACCTGTTGAGAAATCCCCCACAGGATTAGGAGCCTACGGAGCAGTTATATCTTGGACCGAAGCGGCATTCAGCTCGTGGAGCTGGAAGGAAGGGGTCACCCCTGCACCAGGCTGAGGTTTTCTCCCCCTGACTCGCCTACTGCCCAGCCCTTGCTCAGCAAACAAGCCATCAGACATGCTGGCACCTTCCCTGGATCTCCCGCAGCAGGGATGACTGCCATGTCCTGCTGGGGAGCCGGCACGAGCGTTGCCACCCTCGCGCTGGCTGGCTCCCCATGTTTCAGCGCAGCGGGTGCCGGGAGGGCCCCACGCTTGCTGGAAACATTTCACTGGCCCACAGGCAGCAATTAACAGTCCTCTGCCACTGCAGACCTGGAGCACCTGCGGTACTGATTAGCATCATTCAGGCTCCATGTGTTTCCCACTCCCCGCCTCCTCTGGGATTTCTGCTGCCTGTGAACAAACACGTGTCCCTGCGCTTCCTGCATGGTGGGCTTTGCAGAGAGCAATTCTGGCCCCAAACTGACCATAGCTGGGGTCTTATTTTCCTCTCGGCAGGCTTTTATCTGCAGCATGATGAGAGGCTCTTCCTTCCTTTTATTTATCTATTCTAAGTAATTATATTTATTGCGGGGAACTGTACTTTCCCCTTTGTTGTGCGGGAACCCCTGACCCTGGCTCACGTGGAATATTCCCTGCAGTTTAATTTCCCAGGGTTTGACAAAACACCAGGTAACTACGTTTTCATTACATCTACAGCGAGAGATTATGCCACGGCCTGGTAGAATCAAGCCAATTTTTTCCTCCAAAGCTAATCCCATGTTGCCTGACCGATTGCTCTGGGTAGCAGTTGCCAGTTCAAAGACACCCCATCTCCACCGTACCATGCCCCTGGCTGTGCCAGTGTGACTGTTGGGGGCTGCGTGGTGAACTGGATCGGAAAGCTGATCTACGTTAAAAATAACCCCGACCAAAGAAAAAGGTTATATTTAACTCCAGTCATTTTCCTGGGTCTGGTTCACTGCACAGATCTGCAAGCGGCAGCGCTGTTATACTGATGGGGTGGAGAGGAGATGAGGGTGAAGAGGCACAGAAAGAGCCATTTCAGCTGACAAGGCTGCAGTTTGATAAGCATTTCTTTAAGCAGCCTAAATTGTGACTTCCATTTCCAGCTGACCCCCTCCTAGCTCAGCTCCGTACCACATCAGTCATTCTTTTCTCCCTCCACACTATCTACACCCTCATGTGTTTGCAGCCTCACGTTTTCCCCTTGGCTGAATTTCTGTCATTTCCCTTTGTAAGCCGGTTCTTCTAGCCCTCTCATCCTTCTTCAACTTTTCTTTGAACTGCCTCAAATGTGCCAGCACTTTCATTGAAGTGGAATTCCCCAGACTGAGTGCAGATTTCCATATGCAGCTGCACCGGAGTCTGCGGCGAGGCCGGTTACCTCTGCGATCCAGAGGGCAGCACCTCCCTGCTCGCCACAGAAACCCTGAGTGTCAGCCTGCCTTTGACGAGCATTACCACCCATCTCTCTTTCAGCACAAGCACTTTCAAATGACTCCTTCCCACTGAATAGCGATGCTGCGGTTTATTTTTTCCCCCAGGAGGCATCTGCTCTCGCCTCCCTCCGTCGTCCTCCCCCTTGCACCCGCCCTCACCTCCTGCTTGATTGGTTTGATGGGCTGATGGTCAGACATCCACCTGGGAGAAAACTCTGTCCGCTGCAGACGCTTCTCCTGAAACAGGGTTGAGAATTGAGGGAAGGAAAAAGAGAGTGGAGGAAATTAGGGCACATCGGTGATACTGGCAGGGGAAACTCTGGGGGCTAGAAGTGACCATGAAATCCCTATTAGCCTTACAAGGGTAGCAAACAAGCAAACTGAACTCAATCCAAGAACATCACACCGACTGCAGAGCCCATTTTACAAAGCCATCTAGCTGAAGGATCCCATTCCAAATCCGTCCCACCTGAAAACATTCAGTTGACGGATGATACCCTTCAGAGTTTCGGGGCTCTGACATACCAGCTCAAGCGGATTTAGCTAGGACAGCTAAAGCAGCCACTGCCCCTTCAGCAGAGCCAGCTGAGAAACAGCAGTAAAAGTGGAATCACAGGCAGTTTGCATAGAAAAGCTAGGCTGTAAATCGCAGCAGTTCAAAAGCAGACAGAGATTCCCTGCTAGCAGAAAAGGGACACAGAACATGGCAGAAGACAGTAACCCCTTCAGCCATCCTACCTATGCTGCCATGCAATCGCGAACCAGATCCTTAAGTATCGACTCTAGCCCTGCCACTCCACGGGGGAGAGCCTTTCTCCCCATACACAAGCTAAATAGCTCCCACATCCATGACACTCACAGGCTGGAGTGGGGGGAGTAGGACAGGGTGAGGGCTGCTTGGATTTAGCTCTCCTTCAATCAGCAAACGTCCATGCTCTTGGAAGCGGTCATAGAGAGGTAAACAGGATGTCATGTCTCCTCACCTTCTGTGCAATCATGTTGCAGATCTCCGGCAGGAAGTCTTCACTCAAGAGTTTGTAGAGCTGCCGCTCTCTAAGGGAAGTCCTCTCTCTGAAGCTCTCTGTGACCTGCCTCCACTCCTCTTCCGTCTGACACAGCAGCCACCATGTCCCACGGCCAGGCCCTTGGGACCCTTCAACAACATGAAAGGATGTTATCTCCACAGCAGTTATGACTAACAACTTTTCTTTATCCCTTCTCTTCTCTTCTCCTCAGGGCTCAGGAAGAGCAGAAAATACTGCCAATGGCCACTGTTATGGGAAACGTGCTCTTTGCTATAGACTCAAAGCTCTCTTGATCCACCAGAAGCACTTCTACCTCCCCTAGTGACACCGAAAGAGATGCCAAGAGACAGAGGAAGTACACAGGTGAAGAAGTAACGGTGGCACTTTGCAACACATGGGTAGTGTGACATCCCTGTAGCAAGCCTCCATGCCGGTTATGACAGACCGGAGAAAAGGATTTAATTTGTTTCTTGTAATGGAGGAGGCTGTCAGCCAGAGCAGGACATAGGGTAATGCAAATGTCTGATTTAGTCTGGCAGCAGAATAAAACCACTGAAAATTAATGTTATTTGAAATAAGCCAATTTTTTTTTTCACTGCAAACCTTTGCTGCGGTGAATAAAACCTCCCATTCTCCCGAAATGAAACATTTTGTTTGCAAGCACTTGAAACAACAGAAGAGGAAGTGAAGAACGGGCTTCATCGGGCTGCCAGATGAGGGGGAAGTTCCAAAAGTTCACATCCCAGCCCTGCTCGATCCAGAGTGGGCTCTGAAGCAGATCTCCCACCGCTCTGAAGCATGTCCCAACTACCAAGACAGTCTGAGCTGTTCCGCCTTGTGTGAAATATTTGAACATTAATTGCAAAGGAAGGACTTTCTCGCGTGGTGGTTGGAACACCCACCTGGAGAGGGGGAATGCGGTTCCTGCTCCATAAATGTTTACACAGAGCAGAGAAGCCTCATGGGTTGCAACTTGCATGCTTTTGCCCCGGGATGCCCTCTAAGCAAAAAATGTTGTGGCCCATTTTTGGGGAGGGGGAAGATGTCGGTTCAAATCCCTTCAGGCTGAGGGGTTCTTAGGTCCCTCTAGACTTTTCTAGAGCTAACCACAGGCTACTGGAAAGAAAGCAATGGTCACCACCCCCACCGGCAGATGTCACGCAGCTTCTCACTGCATTTTCAAGCCAGTTAACTATGAAAAATATACAGAAGCAAAAAAGAGAGCCCCCTTCTCTCTGCACCCAACCCTGGGCCCTTTGTGGATTTGAGCTGCCAGCGGCTCTGGCACACGAGCTATCAGGTTGCCCCGGGAAGACTGGAGAGCTGCAGCCTCCCTCCAGCCACGTGCCCTGTGTCGGAAACCTCTGTGCCGCAGCAGCGGCACAGAGCAAGCCTGTGCTAGCTCCAGGTCACAGGCCAGCGTGCAGCTTAACCTGCCCTTAGCTTCAGCTCAAGTTAACGTACTGGGGACTAGTAACCACAATGGTGCAGGACCAACCATGTGCTGGTTTCTGCCGCCCTGGCTATGCGAAGCTGTCCCCTGCCCACCTGCAGCAGGGAGCTTACCTGCATGCTGCCCCCAGCCTGCCCCCTCGTTTCCCCTTCCCTTGCCAGCTGCCTACGGGTGACTCGTTTCAAAAGCAGTCAGGACTAAGGCACTGCTTTGTGCCACCAGAAGATTACTCTGCAGCTGAACTGGCACGATTTGCTGGAAGACAATGATCTGATAAAACCCCCAGCGTCTCACCCGGCTCTGCCACCAAGCTCCACAGCAGCCGCCAGGAAATCTGAAGATAAAGGGCGAAGAGAAGGAGGCATGGCAAAGACAATGCCACCTGTGCCTTTTATTGTGGGGGAACACGGGCAGGCTGAGCCCCTGGGTTCTGTGGAAGCCAATGGATCCGCATGTATGACAAATGAGTCCCAGCCCCCTCAGACTCAATTTCACATTATGTTGCCAACTCGCTTTTTCTGCTTGCCTTGTTAACCCTTAGGTGGGTATCCCCAAGACATCATTTACCATGCTCAGCCACCCAACAGCCACCGGGAAGGAGAGGCGAGGAGAAAAAAAAATGTTCTTCCTTCCCTATCTTGGCATCACTGACCCCACTCTCTTCCCAGTCCATAAAAATGCACCCGCTATAAACAGGGGCTTGTGTTCACCTCATCCCTGGAGAAGCAAGGGCCATTCACAGCCCATTTCCATCAACTTCAGTGAGTAGGTGGGCTCGCAAGACCTAGTGTAACCCAATACGTTACATTTCTTCATCCCAAACTAATCCATGATTAAGATAGGAAGCCCACAGGTGCCCAGGCTCCCAGCTGCAAGGCAGCATGTAACGCCAACCCCTCCTTCCAAACTCGGCCCCAACCACCAGCAGAAAGACTCTCCCTTTCCTGAGAAAGGAATCTCTGTAGGCTTTGATAATTTAAGAGCCGTGTTAGCTGATCGTATCAACCCTGACCCACAAAATCTCTTTACCATTTCTTATCTGAGTCTCGTGGATTAGCAAGTTCTCTTCTGCCTTCTCCCTACCAAAAAAGAAAGAGGAGTGATACAATAAATACATTACTTCACATCACTGAAATGCAGGTGCTTCTGAGGAGAAGAATGGGGGATGCAGCAATTATTCAGTGCACAACAAAAACATGAAAAAAACAGCGTGCAGAACACAGGTTCGATATATATATTCACATATATATTTATCATAGCTTCATAAAATTTTAAGAAGTGAAGGGTGCAGGCTGGAGTTCGGCAAGGACAGTATTTAAATTCTTACGGGAAGCATCCCAAAATCTATACTGACTCAAGTGGCCAGGATTTTGGCTTCAAGCACTACACAGTGAAAGCGTTCTTGATCAGGATCATATCCCCTAGCACTCCATGGGGGAACTGCACCTGAAGCGAGGCGGTTAGAAGAGTGATACCCACTGTTTCACCAAACTTGGCTTCCAGCTCAGTCAGAATTTTCTTTGGAGAGTGTTCAAAGCACCCACCAAGTCTGAGCTTGCTTCACTTCAGAGATGCATTGAAATTATAGCCGCATGGTATATACATACTTATTGGGGGAACCCCAGAAGTACATTGTACTTCCCTCTGGGAACATATGCATTTTACGTCTATTGCAGGAACAACGTTTCCATACCTCAGTAAATTTTCTTCCAGTAGTTTTTTCCGCTTTGGGGGTCGCCCTCGTCTCTTGCCCGTCTTCCCAGGAACATTTGGGGTGTTTGTCTGCCCCCCACATCCCCTGCAAAATGGCAAAACCACCATGAAATATCTGCTGAGCAAGGGAACTGCGGCTGGCAGGATGGGAGAAGGGCAGGGAAATCGGAACAGCTGCTAGGAACCCAACCAAAGGAGGGATTATATCAGAGCAGCAACGGGATGGGGAGGGGAGGAGAGGAAGGATTCCCACTCGCTAGGAGCCTGATCTGGGAGCCGCCGGCACGGTGCGGGGCAGACAGGGAGGAATGCGGTGGGCCAGGCAGCATCGCTCCCACAGCAGGCTCTCCTGGTGCCACAAAGGCTGCAGGCTGGCTCCGACACAATGCGTGACGCGGGGCAGCTCGCAGTCTGCTTGGCAACTCCAGTCTCACCCCGCACCGCCCCAGCCCTCTCCCAGGCCCCCCCCGCCGCCCCCGACACAACAGCAGTCAGGCGGAGTCCCCTCCAGCAGGGCTGGCTGCATTGCCCCCCGCCTCGCCCCTGCACCCAGACACAGGGGGGATGTGGGGGGGCTGTTACCTGTCTGGAGCCAGCTCTCCATTGGTTTTCCCCTGCACCGGGTCCTCCTTGTACATCCGCGTGCCGTAGAAGTACCAATACAAGGCACCGCTGCTGTCCTCGCCCAGCGGCTCCACGCGGAGGCTGTCGGCGTCCAAGCCCTGTGCCCACCGGGAGACCCCCGCCAGACGGTGACAAGTTGAAAAGCGGCCACATTGTCACACAAAACATGATGACACCCCTCTGCAAACACCTCTCTCCCTCCTCCCCTCCCACCATGCCACAGCAGCAGTACAGCTGCTCCTCTGAGCTGAGCTGGGAAAATGTTACTCCAGGGGGAAGGCGATGTTCCCTCTGTCCAGGGAGGGATTTAGATTGGCATCTCTAATTTGAATGGCCTCTCTCGTTTTAACATTTCATCTCTGGTGCTTCTGACAGGGGAGGTCTAATTAGTGCTGGCGACAGTCACGCACAGCCCTGAAAAGCTCCCTCCCCCCTCCCTGCCACCACCCTTCCCCCAGCTCCCCCAGTAACTTCAGCCCCATCCTTTCATCTCACACCATCCTTCAGCAAGGCAGTCTCAGCTCTCACAGCCCTGCCATTACAGTTAGAGCATCTCCAAATTCACTCTTCGCAGGAAGAGTTAGCCAATGAAGCCAATTTCCTTAGTGACTCCCGTGTTACGAATACATCCGCACAGCACAAGGGCCCCAAGAGCAGTTCTGTGCACTTGCCTTGGGTCCTTCTGCAAGGCAGGAGAGGAGATGGGGAACTGCCCACCCACTGCACCACCACCCATTACCTGGCCTTAAAATACACGTAATAGCATCAACCCTTCTCTGCCCAGGAAGTCACTGATCTGGCCCAGCTCCTGCAGCCGCACCGTTTCCCCCTTCCCTGCTGCCCAAAGCACCTTGAGGAGGTCGAAGACATCATCTGCATCAAGGCGGTAGTCACAGAGGCGGTGCAGGATCTCGACCCGGGTGCGCAAGGGCAGCTCCTGAAAGGTGGACTCCCGCAGGGGGTTGGGTTTCCCTTCCTCCAGCTCCCAGCGATAGTTGATGATGTCCTCCAGGTAGCTGTGAAACGTCTGGGATCTAACCAAGGAAACAAAGTGCCGCACACTCACTGTAGTTGACGATGCCAGAAACACCTGGTGCAACCAAGCAACTCAAACAAACACAACACAGAGACAGCTAACACTTGAAGGAAAACTGTGCCCCACGACAGCTATGGTTCGGTGCAGCTCTGTAACACAGGTTCCCAAAACACAGCAATCTCATTGCGACACCGCAGGATTTCACATTATACACATACAGCTTACAGGACTCTGATTACTGTCGTTTCTTTCCAAGCTTAAAGAACAAGCTAAATAGGATGCTAACTCAGCCTCATCCCCTTTCTATCCCAATGGGCAGTGCCTTGTTCTAGCACCAACATCGACCTTTTACTAAAATAGGATGCGATGAAGCTGACGAGTCTGATCCCCTTCCGCCTCTCCCCATTTCATGCGGAGACCCTCTTCTTCAGTTTTCCATTTGCTCCTCACATCTGCCATTGCCAAGCCCTATTCCTCCCTCTGCCTCCTAAGTAGTTTTCCATGCCCTGGTTCAGTGGCTTGAAACTTTCCATAACTGATCATCTCCTCCTCACTTTGCTGCTGTATGCTTCCCATAATCCTGTTGCAGCCCCCATTCTCCTCTCCCTCCACCCCCAAAGGTGCTGCCATTTTCTGCCTGTTCCTCTACCAGTGGCTCTGGCGGGACATCTGCACAGCCCGGTTAATGCACACGGCTTGGACCCTGCCACACAAGGCTCATTCGCAACGTGAGCACATCTCCCAAACAGGGTTCAGCCCAAAGGACTCTCTCCTTTCTAGTCTCCCAGATGATCAAGCTGAACGCTCGAGCTCTTCATAAACACTGCTGCTAAAATGATCTTTCTCATTTGCTAGCTGGGCCACATTAAGTCCCCCTTTCGTTGCCAGCAGTTCACCATATAACCCAAGGAAACATACATTTCTTACCCTCATCTGGCGCTGAGGGTAAATGACACACGTTAGACTGCTGATGGAGCTTGAGGCTAAAAGAACTCCTTTCTATATTTTAAGCAGGCTTAAGTCCTTATTCTGACCGCTGAAAATTTCAGGGGAGGGAATGAAAAAGGGCTGGTGAGGCCATGTGTCCCTAAATATAAAACTTTCTTAAGATCTGTCCATATCACTTTGAGTTCTGAGACTTGCCAGGCTCTCTCAGCCTGCTCAAGTTGTATACCTTGAGCACAGCAAAGGGGGACCCCCCATGCCCCAGCCATTCTTGCACACACGGGAAGTCCATATGCCGGCAAGAACACCACTGGGTACACATTCCCACCAGCTCTCAAAAAGGCAGCTCAACTTGATAGGTTTTTGGCACAAATGGATTACTCTATATGATTAATGGAACCATGCCAATGCTACAGAATTGCATTTGCCTGAGAAATTGCTAACTACTACAAAAGCTATTATTTTTGAACAAAGAGATAGAGGAGCGCGATCCAACTGGAATAAGATTGTTAAAAGTCAACAAGAAGTTAGCTATTAGACGGGGGCTTCACACGTTTGGTAAGGACTAGACTTCTTTGCAAGGACCATGACTGGACGGTGACTGCAAGAATGAAGGAACAGATGCCACATGATTCCTCAAGCCACGTCCACCTGGCAGCATTCCCCTTCCTCCTTGAGTGGAGAGAAGCTGATGCTACCACCCTGCCGATCACTCCCCACCAGCCTGCTTCTTTCTGACGTCAAAGGCAAGCTGACCTCCCAGAGATAACTCCTCTCACCGGATGAGTTTTACCAGCTCTCCGGTTGTATTTAACAACAGATGCTTGAATGTACCTGGATGTAGTGCCTTCTGCAGCCTGGAGTTTGCTCTTTTCTGCATGACACAAGCAAAACATTGGTATTTCCAAGTGTCATTGTTTTGCCCCGCTAATATCAGCAATCAAACAAATGCAACTTGAAACAGTTCTCTACGCTCACACAATTCAGTCAACACAATAAAGGAGGAGTGTTTCATGAAATGATTTCTGTGCTGTCTCAACTACTAATTTTAGGGCAAAACCTACAGCAACTACTCTTTTTTAAAAATGAAATGTTCAGTGCACAGTACACCTACCTGAAGTAGCTGTGCATTCCCACAGTGCCTTCCTCATACACCTCAAGACCCAATCCAACTTCCAGCAAGGACTTCAACTTGGCAAAAAGTGTGATACTAGTTTATCTTTATAGACTTTTGGTCTTTAAGAGTGCTATTTGATCACACACAGCTTAAATATTAGATATTTACTGAAGCTATCGGATTATAACAAAAAAAAAAAAGACAGATCTGACTCTAGCTTTCACGAACAGAAACAGTGACAAAAATATCTTTTCCTGAAAGCAGGAAAGCAACACCTGTATTTGGATGCTTACTCCGTCATAGAAGGGGCATGACTGTAAGCTCTCAGACAGTTTCAGCTCCCTGAGTTCAGTTGTTCAACTCAGAGCTCAAGGCAGAAGATTATTTCATCAGATCTGATACAGAGGCTCTGGCTATTTCCAATAAAATTGACTGAAAAAACAGTTTCCCTAGGATCCTGAAAAACTAGTGGGTGACATGGGATGCCGGGAAGAAGCAACAAAAGTAGGAGGGCTTTATCTGCTCCTATTTTTCTGGCTAAAATTTTTTCTACCAAAAAAAAGGGAAAGGCATGGATCAGACAGATGATACTCTTACCGCTTGCTCGAGTTCACTTACCTTGCTCTACCATTTTGGCTGCTCTCAAAGAAAACTGATCCAGGAAGCCCCTCAATTCCAGAAGATCAGCTGAAATCTTTGCCTATGTAACTCTCATTCCCCCTGGGGACTGGCTCTGTTGATTTAACCAATTTGGTTTGAGTTTGACTTTCACGTAAGTGGCTAACACTAGAAATTTCCGCCATCCACCCAGTGTCCGATGCATTACAAGCTCTGTTCTCAAGAGTACTTTGAGTTCCTACCCCCATCAATTTTCAAAGACAGCTACTGTGCATTTGTCGCTTTGAATAAGGATAGAAATGAGAACCAGAGATGGGAACCAGATGTCTCAAGGCATTCCCAATCACTCTCAATCTTACCCAATGTATATTTTCCCTCTTCATGCGAGCTGGCCTCTTTTCTTCAGACAAATGTGGGGTGCTCATCTTCAACCCGTCTGCCACACCTATGGTTAGTCTCACTTAGCCTGTCTCTATTAAATTTCCCTTTGAAAAATGTTTCTGAAACAGCCCCCCTGGTTTGGAGAAGAAAACTGCAGGGAGCACAGCAATCTGTGAGAACTCTGCCCTTGGGGTTCTTCCCTGTGCAAAGCAGAAATGCTCGGGACTAATTGTTTAGCATTATCCATAAAATTCAAAACCAAGAATCAGACAGACAGGGTCCAGGAGTGGAATGACCTGGGTGCAGTCTGTCAAATAGCCTTTTTTCAAGCTCACAAATAGGACAGCGATACACCTGCAGGTGCAGCAAGTCCTACAGAGTCTCTGCTGCAGCTGAGAACCTCCGAAAACCCTTTTGTAGGTGGGAAGAAGGCAGGAAGGAGATCTCTGAGATGAGGAGACAGATGTAGCTCTTCTTTTGAGGTTCTCAGCATCACCGAGACTTGTGACAACACTCGACCAACAGAGGCAATGTTAAGTCAGCAATGGCCTCTTCTCTACAAATCGGAGTATTCCTAAGGAGAATGGACTGGTACATGGACACATTCTGTTTGA
Organism: Fregata magnificens; assembly: GCA_013389945.1. NCBI lineage: Eukaryota > Metazoa > Chordata > Aves > Suliformes > Fregatidae > Fregata > Fregata magnificens. Next base: position 22,518 of record WAAD01001417.1, read on the forward strand.
AGGCACATATCCAAAGGAAAATCAACTCTCCCCTGAAGGTAAATCGGGGCTCCTAGAAACAATTTTTTAAAAAGTGTGAAACCATGGGCACCAATGCTTGTCATCATATCTCAACCGCTTCTACCTCTCCCTGCCATACAGCAAAAGCATCTTCCATACAGCTCATTAACCAAGGAAAACTATTACAGAAATCAGCTACAAGAGGTCAGAAAAGTTACCTTAGAGTACTCTGTAACTGTAAAACTTCATCCTTCCCACCGACTGTCTTTCTCCCCATCCCAACTTCACTAGCACCATTAATATTTCAGAAAACTCAGACAAAGTTTCCCTCACTTGCCACAACATCCTTTACTTTGCAGTTGACACCCGATGTGCAAAGGAATTTGGATAGCTGTAGTGGGGAAGCGGTGGAATAGTACACGCGTATCTATGTGTTACATCCCAAATGGATGCAGGTGATTTTTCATGAGCCCAATGCAATCCTTAGTCTCATCCCTGGCTGTGCTCTGAAACCACAGGGTCGTTGTCAGAGGTCCCTACTTTTTTTGCAATGATTAGAAAGGAGGTCAAAGCTGAATTGCACCTGTGGTTGAAAGTTTTAATCATATATTGCAGACCTCTACGTACGCAAAAGGAAATCCTAGGGAAGGGCGCGACCTAGCACATCAGTGTTGAAGGGGAGGAATAGCAGCAGACAATCCACAAGAGCACCAGTGAGGCTGCAGCTCAAGTCGCCTGTGATCTTTAGTAGCAGCTGCAAAAAACTCAGGGCATAAAGAAGACAGGAGCAAGTCAAAGGAGGGGCTCCTCCCCAACATGGGTATCAGCGTCCAGAACAGTCAGAGAAATGATACACCCCCCGAGAGCTCAGCGCTGCAGCTCGGCCATCTGCCGCCCGGCTGCCTCCCAAAGAGGGAGGTTTCTCTGTGCTCCAGGAGACGGGAGAGCTGAGGACTACTCCTCCCCCCGCCTGGCAATCCCAGTTCAGCAGTCTGCCTCTGCCTCCGTGCTGGCCTCCCCTGCTCGCAGAAGAGGCACCTTTCCCATCGCCCAGGGTTTTAATGCACGGGGACACACTGCTGTTGGAAAAACAAGCTTGGCCAGCATGTGGAGTGAGCCCCCATCTTGCTGCTTGTCACCATGCCTGGCTTCCCGGAGGGGCTCCTTTGGAGACCTCTGGAAGAGAGAGTGAAAATTTCGCAGGGTTGATGGGATATAGGGAAAATTTCGTTCCGAGCTTCTGGTGCGCACACTTGGGAGGGAATAGCTGCACCGAGAGACCCCAGACCACAGGCACCCTGTAGGGCAAACTCAATGTGAAATGCCTTCTGGGCAAACCAGCACTGTCAGGGCTGAAATTATGTGTACACACACACACTTATTTTTTTTATCCTCGTGCCCAGAGGAAGCAGAGCAACTTGTGCTTTTAGTTTTAAAGTCTCCAAAGTAAATCAAATCTTGGCTGGGAAACTGTAAACAAAATCAAGCCAAAAAAACAAAAGCAAAAACAAACACTGATTCAGTAAGAGTCCCTGTGTCAATCTGCACTTCCCGCAGGCAGGGTGCCATGGCCCGAGTGTGGAATTACTGCCACAGCACGCTTCCCTCTCTGGTCTATTGCTGCCAATTTTGTTACGAGCCCCCCACCCCTAAAAACCCACACACAAAACTCCCAACCCTGTGGGAGTAAATATTGGATTAAAAGAAACATTAGGATAAGGAGTTGGAAATATTGGAGACAAAAATCTCTCAATGATGCTCAGATGCTGCTGGCACACACAGACAAGCCCTCTGAAAGTTCAGATTCCAAATAATTGCCTGGACCCACTAGGTAGAATATCTATCATGTTGACAGTGTTTTAAGTCTCTTGTTTAATTTACAAAATGCAACGGAAGAGTAAATACTGGAACGCTCTTGAGCTAAAACTGCTGGGAAAATGGCAAGCCTGACCTATGTCTTATCCCAGACAGTATATTGCTCTGTACTTGAGATTAAAACCAAGAACCCTGGCAAAACCAGAGGATGACAGAGAGCAGGAACAACAATAGACCTCCTCTACCTCCTGCCCAAGAGTAGTATGTGGGAGGAACATAGCAAACAAGACAGGGAGAGCTGAGCCTTTCCTTCAAAGACTATTTAAACAGAAATATAATTACTCTCGTAGTTCCTTTTACAGAGTTAGCCAGTAAGAAAAATAGAGGCGATACTTCTGTCTGGTAAAAGATTTAAAAGCTGAAAAAACTTGGATTCCCTCAGCCACCCAGCACAAGCAGTGCTTTTACAAGGTTCTCAGTAACAAATGAAAAAAGACTTCTTGGGCATCTAATTCACAGCACACAAGAGAACTGGTTTTGCCTCTGTGGTCTCTCTGGTTAAAAGAAACAACAACAAAAATCAAGGTCTTACCAGAACAGATGTTTTATCATGGAATTAATTTTATGGACTGAAGATATTTCACCTTATGGGCTGGCACCTTTTAAGTTCTGAATTGGCAAAAAGGCACCAGCTTGGTGTTGGGAGTCACTCAGGTGTTAATGAGAGCATTAACTGACAGATGGCATTCAAGATATTTCTCCCCTCTCCAATGAAGACAGCTTCTTTGCTACAGCAGAGATCAGGAAAGCTTAATTCTTAACAAGCGTACAATGCTTTGGCACAAAGGCAAGCCCTCTAGAAGGTAATGGGAAGGATTCAGGGTTTGCTGGGATGACCTCAGTCAAACATCATTAACAGGGTCAGGAGAAGCAAAGCCTATTTCAGAAGAAAAAAATAATGTAAGGGCCCCCATGATCAATCTATCCTGGCTTGTCAGAAAGAGAAAGCTTAAGCTGACCTTAGAAGCAATATGAGTTACTACTACCAGCCTGACCTTGAGCTCTCATGTAACAATGGAGACTTTTTTTTTTACTGTATTAATGAGCTTTCTTATCTGAGGTGGGGGAGGAAGCCTTATGGACCAGCTTGTACTTTACCTTCAAACAATTTACCCTACTGAGAAACTAAGTCAGGCATGATGCAGGGGAAAAAAAGATACCAACCCATCCTTCTGGGAGAGAAAAGGGTTGGAAAGGTATATTCCCCATTTCCTTCCAAGCCCTCTGTGTGCGGCTCACTCCGAAGGCGTGCGACCCAACAGAAAGCATGTATTCCTCAGACCATGGGCCAGCTTGTCATCAGGGCAATCAGACTGGTAGAGGCTCAAGGGCAACAAGCACCTTGAAGGGCCTCTCCTCAAAACACTTCACTGAAGCAGAGCAAAATGAGCGAGAAGCTGGAGATCCAGGAATCATGACCTTAAGCTTTAATATCCATATTTCGTTTCCAATTCAACTAGCAGTGCCACTAGCTGCCCCACTGTCCTGCACCACTGATGGGGACAGACTTCACAACTTCCAGCCAGGGACAGCCTCGAAGGAAGCAGTAACTCCTAGCCACACCAAACTGGTGACGGACCTCAGCAAGGTCCAACCCTGGCAGCACCCTTGTGGTGGAGGAAACAAACACCCAGGCTCATCCTGCTTTTCAGTGCCCTCTTTTGATTCATGTCTGGAGAAGACTGGCTGGCCTACAAGGGGCTGTGAACAAAAGGAGGACAGCTTACATTGACGGACCCTGAATGAGACCACAAAATAGGGAAAAAAAAATTTAAACTGGGCTTATCAACGTTCCAGAGTGAAGTTTCTCCTCCCAGAGTCAGAAAGACAGCAGAGGTTGCTGGAGTATAAGACCATCACAAGGCATGTACAGGCCTGCCTCTTGTCCTCCACTTCTAGTTAGAGCCAGTTTTCTGAATGCAGACACTGCCCAAACCTCAAGTAATTCTGTGGCTTACCTGTGTGGCCGCCAGGAGCATTGGCAGTGAAGGAGAGGCGCAAGACCCTTGAAGAATCAGAGTGTGGATTGCACTGAGCTCTACATACAGTGACCTTTGTCTTCACCCTTGCTGAACTTTCTACATTACAACATGGTTTTGTTTCAAACCATAAGGACAAAAAAATAGCTGGTTAGCAAATGTTAAGTAGCAGCAGCTCTTCCCTAAAGTAGTCTGGTCTAACTCCTGGATTTGGCAGTCTGAAACATGAGTGATCAGAGGTTTCCACATCCATGAAAGGTACTCCCAAGTTTTCCACACGAGTAGAGGACAGCGGAGTAAATTCAGCACCCTAGCAATTCCTGTTCCCTGCCCCTCACTTGTCCACCCCATAACTTGCTGCCAGAGCCCAGAGCACTGAGACCACCCCAAGAATATGCTGAAGAGATGTTTAGAGAAGACATCAGGGTTCTGGGCCTTTCCTCCAACATAATAATACAAAGATAGGACAGGAGGTTCTCCAGCAGAAGAGCTGTTCGATCTTGCTAAGGAAATCTAATGTACGCGGTTGGATGCCAGGGAATCCACTGCCTTCCCAGCTGAACTCCTAAACTGTTCATGTTTAGGAGAGGGAAAAAATCAGCTGAGAAAAACCAGGGTTGTCAGCAGCTAAGAATACTCCTCTCCTGCTCCTTGTCTGTCTTCATCTTACCTCAAGCAATCTTCCATACAATAAAAACTAGGGAAGCTGGAAGGGGAGCTGGCAGATATGCTGTATCCCACAGAGAAGCAGAATAGGAACAGCTATGGAGCGAGGCAGTGTCTCCAGGGAGGCAGAGAGAATGGAGAGCTGATGTGGGCTGTCTAGTCTAATAAGGGATCACACCACAGGAGCATGTGCTGGCTTGACAGAAGCAAGTGCAGCCACTTAACCTGGGTATGACAGCTGAAGTGGGAGCGTTGCTTTGCTACCCCCAAAAAAGGGGAGCATGAATGAAGAAGGGGAAGCCACAAGGTCACCACAGCTGCCTACCCTTCAGGGAGGTTCCAGGTCTGCTCATGCAGACTTCTCCACCCAGCCACAGCAGAAAAACTGAGCAACCAAGGAAGTTCCCGGCTTGGGCTCTTTAGCACTACTAAACCACACTCACCAACCCTTGAATTAGGCGGAGATGCCCTTTTACGTGTTGTAAGCTGATAGTGCTGCCTTCCACGCCTTTTCCCTCACACGAGGGACAGGAGGCAGCAAGTCCACCCCTCCAAAAGGAGACGCCAGCTGTAGGAACCGAATTCATCTCACATGCCAGTGTGGCAAAAGGGCATGCTCTGATCTTCCCCAGCTGCCTATGGTCCATGCTTCTCCTGTGATTCTGCTTTTATCTAGCAACCACCCTATGCATGACACAGCCGCTGGGAGTGACTTGTTATTTTGCTGAGAGAAGGCAGAAAAGCAGCAGAGATATCGGTGCAGATATAGCACAGTCCCGTGTTGGCCTGTTCTGAAAAAGCTCTTCCCTTAGGCTGGCAAATGCCGGGGACAGGCAGGAGTGCTGAGATAAATGTCTATTTGATCTTCTCTCCCCCGTTCACCCTGGATTTTTCACTGCTTTATGTTCACAAAACACCAAGGCAGCTAATCAGTGCTCTGTGACCCCTGTTAATTGGGCTGTGTGAGAGAAAGGCAGCACCGGCAGGAGAAATCACACATACCTGTTACTTTGAACTGTCCTGTCATTTTCCGTTTCCCTGCTTGCAGGAGCTCCAAGCACCCTCCTGTGAGCCACGGCTGCTCTATTTTCATCACCATCCCCAGGATCAGCAGGAGGGGCCAAAAGTGTTTCGTGTGGTTGTCCTACCTCTAACACCTCAAGGTACAGGGAGGCAACAAAGAGGCATGTTGTTGCTTCTCCTTCTGTATGAGAAGGTGAAAGTGATTTTTGGTGAAGGAAACACAATCTGAAGGCGCTGATGGCCCTTCTTCCACCTACACCCAGCTGCTCCTCACTGCCCCTATCTGCCTCTCCGTTGCTCCCCCTCTCCCTCCCCGCCACAATACCAGGAAGAAGCAAGCAGATGCCCAGCATCCATCTCCCCGTCTCAAGAGACCAGCAGCCTATTTGGCCAAGTAAGCCAGAGGAAGAAAGCAATTGGTGTGAAGATGTGAAGCATTGGAGGAAAGAGGGGTTGGATTTGCCAACCCTCATGGATTATGCAGTACTTGGAGGATGAGGAAGACACATATGGTTAACTAGATGCACACTGCGTGCGGGGGCCTCCATTTGATTTTTAGGTAGGAGCAAGGGCTGCTTGCGTGCTTTTGCTGTTTGATTAGGGAAAAGAAGAAATAAGAATATGAGCAGCAATAAAACCAGAGCAGCCAGAAACATCCCAAACAACAGCTGAAGGCATATGGTACCAAAGGAAGAGAAAGTTCTGGGGGCAAAGGGGATGAGCAGGACGATGCATACGCTGCCTAGACAGATTCAGAGAATATTAATGGCATTAAAATAAAACTTAAAATGTGATGACTACCAGTTCGTTTTTCAATGCCAGCTCAACATTTCCCTCAAGGTCAGTCAGTCTCTGCACAGTCTTCATGAAGTGAAGACTTGTGCTCTCAATGCATGCAGGGTTTTGGGGTAGTGGTATGGACAGAGAAGCAGGAACCCCCTCCCCCACTGCTGATGCTGCAATTTGAGTGAAAACTGATAATGACAAATCAATGGGTTGGATAACTGGATTAAAGAGGGGGAAAATAATTCTGCTAAAAGATCCTGAAACATCATTGTGGTGAGCAAACAGTATTGCTATATATATTTGTGAAAACATGAATTAAAGTAGCAATAGATGAACAGAAAGGATTATTTACCTTGAATGAATACAAAGAAGAGACAGTTTAAGACATTTTTAAAATTGTCTTTTTCCTTAATTGTAACGGCATAAATACAATTAATGAAGTGTAATTACGTTATTTTCCATGGGCATTGTTGGGTTTGACTCAGGATGACCATGTTCACACCAAAGGTGTGTTTAAACACACCTGCCCAGCTTTGCCAACATACTACTCCCACAGATACCCTGTACTTCACTGTTTATTCAATTTTACCTTTAAGATACTACCCTGAAACCATTAGTCAAAGGGTGCAATAACAAATCAGTTGCCTTCAGTGTGATGTACAACCCATGAGAGCAGCAAGGGGAGGTTTAAACTCCAAGAGGAAACCAGCTCTGTAACCGGCCACTAACGTGCATTTTCCTACCTACCATCACGTTGAAACATGTACCACAGCTCCAGCATGGAGGAAAGCAGTTGATATTGCAGCTACTTTTTCTCTTCTTGTCTTCAACAGACAACTGAGGTCTTCACAGACCTCAGTTCCTTGAGATTACGGCTGAAACTGTAAAATACTGTGCATCTGGAAATACATAGGAACCTCCAGAAAACTCCTGGTTAAGATGGTCTGTCAGATATCCCTGCCTGTCTGAATGGGAAGAAGACTTGAGTGTCTGTCAAGCAATAACTGGTTTCTGCTTCTTTATCACAGGTTGCACTGGACAGTCCATCCGTCATAGACGAGACAAGATGCATGTCCCCAGCACTGTCAGCCGCTCTTTTCCTGCCTTGAGGAATCAATCTGTTGAGCCGAGGGAGCCCAAGAAAGAGGCGATATCAGTTACCAAAGCTTTACTCAGAAAGGGAGGCAGAGCTGGTACTAGAACAGAGTGGTACCAGTGCTGATGCCATCACACATCATGTCCGAGGTGGAAAGGACCAACGAAAGAAGTTATCTTACCCCAAGCACCTAAGATAAATTAAATACAGAATGACAGAACTGAAAATGTCTCTGTATCGTGCCTGGAGAAAGTTTGGTGTCAAGTTGGCATGTGATACTGCGGGAGGATACAAAGGAGATGTCTATGTGTATGTCACCTCTTACCATGTGACAACATTGATCTTGGCTGGGGAAGGGCCAGGGAAAAAGGCTTTCATTAAGCAATGAATTCCCTGGCATGCTAGTGAATAGGGTTGGAGAGCTGAGGAGAGCCAGAGCCCAACGCTTCCCTATCCAATGAGATCTATCACAGCAGCTAGACTGGAAACATGAATTTTTCCCTGACAGTACACTCGGGTAGAGGAGTAAGAATCTCCTGAGACCCTGAAGTGCTGAGTTTTCTGTCAGGCTCAAAATCAGAAAACAAGTAACAGACGTCACTGGCAAAGGCAGAATGGCAGGAGGCAGAAGAGAGGTCCTGAGTCTCAGAGCGTGTCAGGGTGTGTACTGAAGGCACTGGAGTGTAGGCTGGTACTGAAGGACAGGAAGATAATGGTGATGAGATGTCACGATGATCAGTACTGAGGTTGGTGATACCAGTACACAAGACAGAGGTGCAGGGTGAGAGAGCCAGCTGAAGGAAGAATGCACTGATCTGCAGAGCACAGCTGGTCTCCTGGTGAAGCATAAGATCACCAAGAGAAGATTAAGCAATACTGATGCCAAACTGGAGAATTTACAGGCACATCAGCAGGCAGCAGGCTTGATGACAGTGACAGACTTAATGGTATCAGTAAATTATGTCACTTTTTGGATGCAACAGAAAAGCAAAGAACCTAGGTTCTCCTCAGAGCACATGCTCCCAAGGTTATAAATCTGAGACGCAGTAGTTCCCGAGTTCAGTTTTAGAGCTCAAGGAGCAGTTCCCGGGCCTCAGAACAAAACTGTCTAGCCTGGACATTTCTGAGCACAACTTAACAAAGGGAGGTGCCTTTCTCCCCCCACACATAGGAGGCCAGATTTTTGTCAGTCTTGTAAAGGAAGTCAGACAAAGGCAGGAGGGTCCCTAGGTGGGGTGAAATGCTGATCCTGAAAGGCCCTGAGCAGCAGGTGAAACTCCTCCAGTCCCAGCATGGATGGATGCCTCCCAGCACCCCTCAGGAATTCGGAGTGCTGCATTCTTCTCTGCCCAGTTCTTCCCCAAGGCTTATCAGACACTGAGGATGGGAGTCGCTTATAGGCATAACGATCCCACAGCCAAGACAGCCTTTAAAGCCTGGGGGCTTCTGCATTGCTTCTGTGTCAAGTACCTTTGGCTTTGAATGACAAAAGGCAATCTCTTGAAGGATCAAAAAGGAAAACAAAAAGAACCAGTGTTAGAACTACTTATTAACTAACCCAAGAACTAGTTACAGGTTGTTAGATACAATAAAAAGGGAGAGAGAAGGATCTGGATGCTCAAGAGGGAAACAAGTACCTTGAGGGAAGCCAAGTCTGTCAATCAGTGGAGGGGGGCGGGATTTGGGTAACGCTGGTGTGGGGTGAGAGGCCTGGTAAGACGCAGACTGTTGGCTACTGCTTTGAAGGGTTCTGCTAAGGGAGACTTTCGTTCATGCACGCTGGCTGTATAGCCAGCACATACTGATCTGACCTGGAAAAGACGTGCAGTCCTTAAGGGAGGGATGTCGATGGCCACACAGATACAATGAAGTGTGAGAACCGCTGCTGTGTGCTCTGCTCTTGCCACACACTGCCTCCGTGTGCACACTTTGACTCTTAAGTTTTTTTCCCCTCTTGTTTTGTGTCTTATTCTGTGTGACCTTGAAAACCAACCATGCAGTGTATGCCCAACAACAAGCCACTCCGGATGTGATAAAATGAAGATCAAGCCATAGTAGTCTCTATCTCAGGAGGGATGAACACAGCCTTCTGGATGGTCCAGAATAAAGGAACGTACCTAGAGCCCAACTTTCACCTTGTGAACTGACCTGGTAAGACAGTAAGGGCTTTGGTTGGTCTGTGATGGCATTTCACTTCTCCCATCAATTACCTTCACCTGCATCTAACCAGGCTTCAATCCATGCTTGCCAACTTTCATCGAAGTGCTTCTTTCTTTCTACTACTGTTATTTGATGGTGATGCTCTTTCTGAAGAGAAGCAGATCAACCCTTGGGAGCTGGAGCCGATTAACTTACAAAAGACCCAAATACATCTCCTATATTCTGAAAGAGCAAATAGGAATGAGGCTTACTGTGCCCTGCATTCAGACTGGAAGAGGATCATTACTTACTATTCATTCCTGGATCCTTGAAGAACAAGTGAAGCCAGCTTAATGCTGCATTGTTCATTCCTAGTGCCCATCAACAGAAAGCATGCTCCCAATTCATAGCCATAAGGAAACACACCAGTATTGCTGCACCATAAGCTCTTCCGATTGTTTAGGGGCTGTAGAGAGGACCTTAGGGTATTACAGTGATGATGAGCACTGTGGGGAAGAAGCTAGAGTTATTGTCTTGATGATGATGAGGAAATAGGACACATATTATGTGTCATGTATTATGGCACAAATCTGTATGAAACAAGCCCTTATGTGCCTTGCTGCTCATAGAAAAATATGCTTAATGTGGGAGAATAGAGTCTCTTCTGAGGCAAAAAATACATAGCATGGGGTTGCCTGGAAGCAAACAAGCTTGTCAAATTCATTACTTAGAACCAGCCCCACATATTACAAGTTTCTGGGGACAATGGATAAAACCAAGTTTTTACAGAGAAATAAATGGGTCCTAAAGAAGCCCCTTTTGAGATTCATTTCAGAACAGGGTTTTCCTCTTCTTTTCTCTAAAGCTTAAACCACTACACTGGTTGAGCCAGAAAGAAACTGATGAAGGATGGAAGGTAAAATGAGAGAAAAACAGCTGGCCAGCTGTTCATCAAGCTCACTGGGGCTAAAAGGCTCCAAGAAAATAATTTCAGAACTTCTCTAATATTCACCCTTGGACTAAAGATCAGTTTCTGAACCTGGCTGAGGTGCTGGGCAATGGCCTGCAAAACCAACCATGCTGGAGCAAAAATCCTGCACCGGTGGTTTGGAGCATCACTACCTTGAAATGCAAGTCTCAAAAGTGAGGGCAAAGGTTTCATGTGGAGAGAACTTCCACATCCTGTCCCTCTCTCTCCATCACTCTTTGTCTTCTTCCTTCTATTTGCCTCTCATCCATCTGCCCTGACAATAACAGTACAGCTTTCACGCTCTCTTTTTCTTCCACCATTTTCATTCCTTATTCTCCACCACACCTATGGAACAGTACTTCCAGAACATGCCACCAACTTTTCTTCAAACTATTCTTTAAAGATTCATTTTATCCATCTGAGAATCAAAGACATTTACTTAGCTTTATTTATACTTGAACTCTATAATTTTATTCCACTGTGCTACTCATTAATCTCTGAGTGACCGTGTTATTTTACTGCTGTAATCTCATCCTTCCTTTCCCAACACCTGCCAGCTGCCTCATTTTCACTTTTTACCCTTTAAAAGGCTCACCTTGCCTGGCTTGGCTATTATTATAATAAATATTAATATTAGATTCAAGATGAGCAATGTAGCCACTTCATCTCCCTTGCCCCCTCATGGTATCTCCTGCACCGATGATACTGGGTCGATTCCAGAGGCCATCCACCAGTCTCCATGATGTATGCAAGGCAGCACTTGTTAAAAGTCAGACTGTAAATAATGCTGATCTTGTTGATATTCACTTGGCATTCATGAATATGATTCTGAGTTAGTGAGGTGCTTTGTGGCTGGGCCATTGAAACAGTTGTTATAATCAAGGTCACTGGCACAACTGCAAGAGCTGGCTGTTAAAACTCTTTCTGAAAGGCAGTGGTCCTCAGGTCTGCTGCGACTGAGCTTAGGTTGGCTGCCCCAGATGTTATGGCACGGACTGAAGTGTTGAATTCATTCAGATTGTCTTAGTACCTTGGCTTAGCTATTCCTGCAGCCCAGTTCACCACAGCATCCATGAGACTGAAAACTTGGCATTGGTTTGCTAGCTATCCCAGTTGACCTGCCACTTTATCCTCTAGACCAGACCAACAAACAATGGTTCTTAAAGGACACAGCTCACGTTGTCACGTGTGGAAGGGCAGTTTCAGGATGTTAAGTGTTCTATTGAGGGCAATTCTACCAAAACATGAGACCTGGGGTACCAAAGTGGCCTGTACAGACACAGTCCACACAGAATAAAGGACAAGGATGGACAAAAGTGACAAAGCAGAAGGAAGAAGCTAAATACTCAGAGTTATTAAACACAGTGCTCAGAAATGGGCATTCTGCCACGATGGGTTAGAAGATTCCAGATTATCCCTTCTCTCTTTCTGATGAAAACTCAAATAAGTGATCGCAGAGGAAGCATTAGACAATAAGCAGAAGAGAGGCAGTATTCTTGATTGGCAATTCAACAAGTAGGGAATATAGCTCTTCAGATGCCATACTGGGAGTATTTCTCAATGCCACCACTAAGGGTATGAGAGAAATAATTATGACAATTGCGAGGGACAGAAGAAGAATTAAGGAATACTCTTATTATCCATATTCATAGGATCATAGAATCATAGAATCGTTTAGACGGAAAAAACCTTTAAGATCACCAAGTCCAACCATAAACCTAACACTGCCAAGTCCACCACTAAACCATGTCCCTAAGCACCACATCTACATATCTTTTAAATACCTCCAGGGACGGTGACTCAACCACTTCCCTGGGCAGCCTGTTCCAGTGCTTGACAACCCTTTCGGTAAATACATTTTTCCTAATATCCGATCTAAACCTCCCCTGGCACAACTTGAGGCCATTTCCTCTTGTCCTATCGCTTGTTACTTGGTAGAAGAGACCGACAGCCACCCCGCTACAACCTCCTTTCAGGTCATTGTAGAAAGCGATAATAAGGTCTCCCCAGAGCCTCCTTTTCTCCAGGCTAAACAACCCCAGTTCCCTCAGCTGCTCCTGATAAGACTTGTGCTCTAGACCCTTCACCAGCTTCGTTGCTCTTCTTGTTCTCTGGACACGCTCCAGCACCTCAATGTCTTCCTTGTAGTGAGGGGCCCAAAACTGAACACAGCATTCGAGGTGCGGCCTCACCAGTGCCGAGTACA
>WAAD01001417.1:35323-88705 GCA_013389945.1 Fregata magnificens
TGGGGTTGTTGTGACCCAAGTGCAGGACCCGGCACTTGGCCTTGTTAAACCTCATACAGTTGGCCTCGGCCCATCGATCCAGCCTGTCCAGATCCCTCTGTGGAGCCTTCCTACCCTCAAGCAGATCAACACTCCCACCCAGCTTGGTGTCGTCTGCAAAAATGCTGAGGGTGCACTTGATCCCCCTGTCCAGATCATTGACAAAAATATTAAACAGAACTGGCCCCAATACTGAGCCCTGGGGAATACCACTTGTGACCGGCTGTCAACTGGATTTAACTCCATTCACCACAACTCTTTGGGCCCGGCCATCCAGCCAGTTTTTTACCCAGCGAAGAGTATACCCGTCCAAGCCATGAGCAGCCAGTTTCTCCAGGAGAATGCCGTGGGAAACAGTGTCAAAAGCTTTACTATAAAGTCTAGGTAGACAACATCCACAGCCTTTTTCTCATCCACTAAGCGAGTCACCTCATCATAGAAGGAGATCAGGTTAGTCAAGCAGGACCTGCCTTTCATAAACCCACACTGACCAGGCCTGGTCACGTGGCTGTCCTGTATGTGCTGCGTGATGGCACTCAAGGTGATCTGCTCCATAACCTTCCCTGGCACTGAGGTCAGGCTGACTTGCCTGTAGTTCCCTGGATCCTCCTTCCGGCCCTCCTTGTAGATGGGCATTACATTTGCTAACCTCCAGTCAACTGAGACCTCCCCAATTAGCCAAGACTGCTGATAAACGATGGAAAGTGGCTTGGTGAGCACTTCCACCAGCTCCCTCAGTGCCCTTGGGTGGATCCCATCCGGCCCCATAGACTTGTGTGTGTGTCTAAGTGGTGTAGCAGGTCACTAACTGTTTCCCCTTGGATTATGGGGGCTTCATTCTGCTCCCCGTCCCTGTCTTCCAGCTCAGTGGGCTGGGTAGCCGGAGAACAATTGGTCTTACTATTAAAGACTGAGGCAAAGAAGGCATTAAGTACTGAAGCCTTTTCCTCATCCTTTGTCACTATGTTTCCCCCGCATCCAATAAAGGATGGAGATTCTCCTTAGCCCTCCTTTTGTTGGTAATGTATTTATAGAAACATTTTTTATTGTCTTTTACGACAGTAGCCAGATTAAGTTCTAGCTGGGCTTTGGCCCTTCTAATTTTCTCCCTGCATAACCTCAGGACATCCTTGTAGTCCTCCTGAGTTGCCTGCCCCTTCTTCCAAAGGTCAGAAACTCTCCTTTTTTTTTTTTTTCCCTGAGTTCCAGCCAATGCTCTCTGGTCAGCCAGGCCGGTCTTCTTCCCTGCTGGCTCGTCTTTCGGCACATGGAGATGGCCTGCTCCTGTGCCTGTAAAACTCCCTTCTTGAAGAATCTGCAGCCTTCCTGGACTCCTTTGCCCTTCATATTAGAACAAACCAGGCATAAACTACAAGCCAAAGACTCCAAGGTTGGTTTACAGATCCAGAAATAACTTAAGGTGGGCACAAAACAGATGATCCACTTGGGAAAAAAAAAAAATTCCAATGCATTAAGGGAAGAAATAACAAGAAAAAAATAATTGAGGTTCCTAAGGAAGCAAATGCCGTCTGTGGTGCCGCAGAAGTCAATTAGATAGTTTTCAGCTACAGTGATGGACCAATCTCCTGGGGTATGAGAAAAAAAAAAAAATCTCATGGGGCATAGGCAAGAGCAGAGATACTGTTTTTGTTCCTCCTCACTTTCTGGCACCTTTGTCCATGTTGAAAAAAATTAAAAAATGAAACATGTTATAAGAAAAAGCAATTAAAATGTTTTTCAAGAGACAATAGCTGCATACAAAACCTCTCCCAATGAGAAATATGATAAAGTCATTGAAACTTTTTATGCCATCACATTAGAAAAATAGCAAAAATGCAATAACAGAGCAGTGAAGAATGAGTTTCACCCAAAGAAATGCTGAACAGCAGGAGCTTTTCTGGATTATTTTAGTTGAGCATACACATCCATGTCACACCATCACTTCTTACTTAAAAACAGCTGCAGAAGGCTCCTGCTGCGGCTGTTGCCGTTAGCTGAAGCTCTGATCTTCCTGTCTTGATACAAGTCATCAAGTTGCATTTCCTGCTGGAATTAAAGTGGCAGCCCCTAGGGACTATGCAGCTGCCCAATTTATATAAGAGAGAATCTGAAGCAAGCACCAGTATTTTTTGCAAACTGCTTAATTTTTTATTTATTTATTTTTTATAAACCCCGAATTCTATTATGAGTTTTCTCCCTCGTCACTCCCCACTTTCCAGGCAGTTGTATTTTGGAACAATTAAAAGAAAAGATAGACATTTCAAGGCCTGTGCACAAAAGCTAGAGGCGGGAAAAACGTATGGGTAAACTCACTGGTATCAAACCAAATGGTGCTTATAGCATAAAACTGAGCAGAGACATCATACAAAAAGCTTCAGGGATATTAGTTATTACGTGGTTAGTACTTAGATAGTACAGATGGTATATGAATACTATGAAGGCTATTTATAAAACAACAAAAGCTGCAGATCGTGGCACAACAGTATTTTGGGTCAAAGCAGAAAGAGGAGAGCAACACAGAAACTGTCCTGGCCAGGTGCTCAAACCACCCGGTGCCACGCAAGGACAGCTACGGGGTCATCGCTAAAGGTGCTAGAAGCCAGAAATGCAGACTACCGTCTTTTTTGATCCATACTTCTACAGTTCTTAACACAGCAAGAATCAGGTCAATGAAGAGTGCTTCTAACAGCTATGATAGGTTATGATAACTAGGAACTTGGAGAATATCATGTGGCATCCCAGTAAGTAGTCTCTGTACTTAAACATAGATATCCAGAACTCAAAGAAAGTCTTAAGTTACCAGACATTCAACACTCCTTAACCATCAAGCAGGGTAAAAATCAGTCTCTCTCTTGTATGCAATTCTTTTTTTTTTTAAAAGTCTGTCATAAAGAATATCAAAACTGAGGCAAAGCTAACCTACTTCAAAACCAAGAATCACAGAACCCTACAAAAGTATTAATCTCATTTTTTTTTCAAAGCATGATAAGCAAATCAAACTAGAGGATGTTAAATTGTGCATTACAAGGGCTCTCAGCTAGGTTCCACTTCCAAAATTACTTGAGAGCACATTATAATTAGCAAAGGTATGTGACAGTTTTATACCCCTCTATGATGCATGATTAAAGCCAGGCAGCCCAGCTCTGCCGCAAGTTCTGCACGCTGTCAAAACAGATGTGACAAGAACTACAAGCTGCTCCCAGACAGACTATGAGAAAGCATAGACAGATAACATTTTGGCCATCAAAGAGGTAAGACACGATCCAAAACTAATTAAACCTCAAAACCCCTCGGAGAGGTAAACTATATTTTATGTGAAGTTATATGAAGCATCTTGTGCTTGAGTTGCAGTGCTCCAGCCCAAGAACGAGAACAATCTCCTACCTTCCCCTCTGAAGTGCAGCAGGGAGCAAAGTCTGCAGCCTAAAGATTAACAGCTCACAGCCTCAGCACAAGGATGTGGAGCACAAATGACTGCTGTAACACCACTATGATGGTCTGTGAAACTGATCATTTTTCCCACACAAGACAGATACCTACTATCTGTCTGCAACAGAAAACTATGGAGTCCAGGCCCATTGTGAAAAGCCAAATCATTCATTTTGGATAAATATTCCACGGCGGGTTTGTAACCATGAAACAAGCAGTGGGGAAAGTTTGTTTCTGAGAAGTGTATCCAAGCCATCAGTTTTATTCTCATTTATGTACAGATTTGCATGTTTAGACTACATCTTAATGCTTCTTCCTTTGCGACATCCCCCTGCACACAGCACTTTTCCCTCTGTTTCCAGGTAGCCTCCCCCATTGCTTCCTCTGCAGAGCTCCAAAGCCCACCTCCCTAACATCCCAGTGGCTCCAGGCAGTTTTCCTGATATATTCCTTCAGCCATTTCCACCACACTGCTCCTGCTGTGCTCTTTTCCCTATCTCCTCTGCGGAAAAGACTTTTCTCATTATTTCCCTGCCCGCAAGGTAGTCCCCTTCTACAGGAGGTGCTGCAGAAAGGGTGCAGCTGGTTTCTCCTTCAGGCCCCTCATGCTTTCCCTAGCACAACCATTCGGGTGAGGTGTAAGTTCTCACAACGTCGCTACGTGACTTCACACTCCTCCATTTCCTACGGCATCTCTCGTACATGGACAGACACACAGCAACAACTATGTAGGTACCTACCTACGTCGCATACGCACCCTGACTAGGCTGCACAAAACCATGGTTGGCTTACCAGCTCTCCCTTCTGCGATGACGTTACCTCCTTGCAGCTTTTGCATCTCAGAGTTAACCAGGCTGCATTTACACAGGCACAAAGTGGGACCTACACGCAATATGGAATAACTGCACATTGTTGAGCTGCCAGGTGAGTCAAGTAACTGCACGAGTGTATACGCATGTGTACACGTGTAACCTTCCCCAGACAGACAGACAACTTGCCAATGCCTAACGGCTCACTCATGATTCATCCCTGACTTTTGTTAGTTAAAACATTGAGAAAGGGGAGGCAATTAGATGGTGCAACTGCTTAGTGGACAGTCTTAGATCTGGAGAGTTGAGGAGATCCTCAGACTGTTGAATTTATCAAATTTATCAAAGACAAATCTGCCACTGCTTCTACAAGGCTGAGCTGATTAAGGTGGGCAAAATGCTTAAACCACTACTTTCTCATGTGAAGAAATAAACTTGCTGCATGTTTATAAGCAAGATTATATTGCTCTGTGGCTATTTTGATGAAGGAGGTATACACGATTGCAGTCCCTTTACAATCAAGCTTCTCATCAGATCAGTTTCATTCAGAGAGTAAATGCAGTGCAGCTGCCTGGTTCAGGTCCTGATACCCACTTATGCTGAATGTCAACCCAGCAATGCAAGAGAACTTACTTTAGTGGCAGATATATATAAAAAAAAACCTATATAAATTTTGTTGAACATAATCAGTTAATTAGAAATAGAGCTTTCAATGCAAACAGCTATGGTTATGCCTATGCGCCAGCCCAAGCCTTGCACAACAGGGCAATCTTAGGGAGCAGGATCGCTTAACACCTCTTCTAAGCAACTCCAAGTGTTGCCAAACTGTCCTCATCTCCACAATTATGCTTTGTTATTAACATGATTCACAGAAGTACAAATAAAACACACTGCAACAAGCCTTCATTATCACTGGAAGCACATTTCACTGCATGAGTGATGATCCTCTAAAGAATGACTTTCTACAGATGTCTCCTTTTGGGAGGCTACTTTGGTGGACACTAACAAAGTGTCTCGATGTCAGAATATCAAGAGAACGTGTCAAACCACTTTCCAACATCCTGCAACTGAACTGATTCCAATTGTCCCTCTGTAAAGCAATGGGATCTTCCATGCAAGTGAGGTGGCTGCAGAGCAGCAAGTTTTATTCTAATAATAATAAAATGTTGAAAACATATGTGATGATTTAAAGACTTACTGTGATATTGCTATTTTGACCAAATAGAGTGCAGAGTGTAACAGCAGATGTGAATGTTCACTGCATGTGCTAGTGCTACAGCAGAGCATCAAACAGATTTGCATGGCATCTGAACAATGAAGTTTGCTTAACAACGGGTCTGTAAAATTAAAAACCTACAACTCAACCCAAGAAGAGCTGGAATTCCCTTCCACTCAGTGAAGCATCTGGCCTGATTGCTGGTGGCTGCCGATCACTGCCATGTCATCACTCTAGAGCCGTGAAACATCCCTGCGACTGTGTTAATTACCTCCCCTTGCAAAGCGCTTAAGCCATAGAGCGAGGTTACTCACGTGATGTCTCTGCGCTGATAGCAACCTTGAAGAAGGCAGGCGATCAGGTCGCTGATAAACTCCACATCATCCCTGTGAAGAGCAGCTTCCAGTTCCTAATGAGCAGAAAGGAGAGAAAAAAATTCCAACCATCAAACTAATTCCTTAAAATTTACTGCTGGCTAATCAGGACCAAAAAGACCCAAGCAGCCTCAAGTGCGTGTACAGCAGCAGAGCATACACTGGGTAAGCCGCCCTTCCCCATCATTAAAAATGCTGCTACTACTACCTCTTCGTTGCAAGACCTTGAAAGGCTTTTACTGAATGTCACTCTCCAGCCAGAAGACTAATGGAAACAGAAAAATAGGGTTCAGTGAGGTTGAGATACTACAGCCTAATAAGAAACCCATGATTTCTCCCACGTTCAGCTGATGGGCAGGAATCAACAGTTTCATTCTCCTGCTTTGCTTTCCACTCACTAAGGCTGGTGAGTTCATTTAAAAGATGTGCTCAGAAAGCATGTCCCTAAAAGCCACTTGCGCAGAGAAGGAGCAGTTTCAGATGGATAGCCAGAAATGGCTGAAAGCTAGCAAGCAAATGCCTCAAAGAAAAGCAGGCATTTTGATTATTTAACTTATTTCTCTTTGGGTTTGTGTTTTTTTTTTTTCCCTCTCCGGTAAGAGAGAAAGAAAGGACAGAGGGATGTCAGACCTCATGACCCAAAATCTCAACCCTTGATGGAGGGATGGAGAGTTTCATGGCTTATTTCAGCATGACGGAGTTCATGCAAAGGTGTGACACAGGAACTGATCCACAAAAAGGATAAACTTCTGAAATGTAGTTATTACAAATTTCACACATGTTGTGAGAAATATCTGGTTTTCAGCTAGCAATTTCAAGCTTTGTTTTCGAAATATTACTAGGTTAACTACAGTTTTATTTATACGCCAGAAAATCACAGTAAGAAAAATCTACTTCCTATAAGAGTTATCATCAGTAGCATACAGCAGTTAACAAGATTTAATATGGATAAATAACAGAGGCATAAGAAGCTATTCTTTTTTGGTTTCAGAGTAAATAATGGATTGAATACAAATTTCTACTTGAATGTTACTCAACAGACTGTTACACAAATGGCTAAGCTAATGGCTACAGAATAAAGGTTAATGGCCAGAGAATAAAGGATAAACGTTTTGGCACTTACCCAATAAAGAACAGAAAGTGCTTTTTTATTAGAACACAGTAACTGTGGTAATAAAATTATTGATAACAGATTGCAGATTAAATGCCGCTTGTAGTTTTTTATTAGAAATGCATTAATGACATATTTTTATTATCAACACCACTCTTATTTACCTCTTGCGCAATAACCAAAGTGCTTCACGAGCGGAAGCCTGACACGTGCCCCGCGAAGAAGGTATTAAACGCATCTATTATATGTGGAAACTCGAGGCAAGGAAAGGGCGGCGGGTTGCCAAAGCCTGACATAACATCCCTGACGCAGAGCTAGGAAAAGTCCCAAGAATCTCTGTTCTGGCCTCTAGATGACTACCCTGCTTAATGACAAGTTAATACAAAAACTGCAGTTGCTGCTTGCCATCCCTTGGAGAGAGTGATATTATTGTTGTATAAATAGTAATCACGCTATATAAATAGCAATTACTGAGAGAATTCACTTGGTAAGCGGCTAGTATTTTGGAGGTGTTGACTTATTTTATTGGTAAATTACTTTAGCGGACAACTGACCTCTAATAAAACATAGCTGAGAGGGAAAAGAAAAAATACGTGATGTGCTACAACATCCCAGGTGTGTTACCACAGTAAACTTGCAGCTTGTGAAAAATGACATGTTAGGACCTAGAATAAAGGGGGGTGGGAAATAAGTCTCCAGGATATTCCCCCCATTCAGCCTCTCCCTTATCCACATATACTCATGCACTAAAGCTGTCAGTCAGCAGCCTGCCTTTGCTAGGATGTGACAGCCTTTTGTATGAAGGAATATTTAAATTGCTTCCCGTGAGCCTTTTCAGCCTGCTGTTTGACTAACACTCCTTAAGCAGTGGCCACAACCGGCTCAGCTAGCCCCTATCTCCAGCCATTGTTTTCCAAGCCCAGGAGTGACCTTTACATTTTTGGAGCTGGCGGGTCACCCCGGGAGCTGGGGGACATTCCTCGGGCACTGGGCAAGGTGCTGTCTCCCAGATAGGAACCTGCCGGTCTTCCCCAAAACATCTGGCTGGAGAGTTTCCCCCCCCTCTCTTGCTGCCTCTTCTCTCCCAGATGGGTGCTCCTCGTCCCTGCCTTCATGGTGGGGGCAGAGCAGGTTTGGGAACCCTACTCGGCTGCAGATGGACCTTGCAGCTGTTTACTAAAGGCACTGGGCACGCAGACCCACATGGGGCTGGGTGCAGAGTCCCGGTGCCACCCTGGGTTAAGGGGCTCTGGCACAAGTCAGGATTAACGAGCCACACATAGCATGGGGCTAACGAAGGTCCATCGCTAGCAGGTGCGAGGCTGTCGGAGCCCCTGTAGAAAGGCGCTTGCACTGCGCTCCCCAGTGCCGTGGGTGCTGCCTGTGGCCCACTCTGGTCCTCTTGTCCCTACTGACAGTCGCACCCGGTGCCAGCAGCTTATGGTAAACGCACAGTCCAAGTATTACTGTTACTATTTGTCTTGGAAAAAGATGCTGACATTGTCCTGTAATGTTTTGGTCTACTTTTTTTCTGTCACTGCTTGCAATAGGGCAAGAGCAGCGTGAGGTGCTTTAATTTCCCAGGGACGGGTCCATTGGCCCTGTTTAACTGAATGTCACAGTTTTCTCTCCTGCTGGATTCTCCAGCTTTCTGCCCCAAAACACCTAAATCCTGGACTTTTCCCACACGCCCAGAGTGCTGTGGGAATGCCGGGGACCAGGAGGATGCGATGCAAACCTTAACATCTCAGAACCGTGAACGAAGAGTTAGGGTCCCCTCGGGTTTCCACCTAATGCTTCAGCCCAGATTTTGCAGGAGGAGGAATAAACCTTGTTTTTCCAGCCCTCCCCTCCAACAACAGATGGCCAGCAAAGCAGCGGGGTGCTCGAGCAGCGCATCTGAGCAGAGGTGGCCAAAGCGACCCAAGGGACTCCCAGGAGAAAGAGGCCACCAAAACCCCCCTGGTCCTGAGGGCAAACCCTGCCCGGGGCGCCCATCCCCACGCTCCTCCGGCCTGGCCAGGGCGAGCGGCTGGGCTTCCTCCCCGCCACCATCCCCCCCACGCCTCCAATCCTTTTGTTTTTCCCCTTTTCTCTTTGAGCACTGAGCTGTGAGCACAGAAATCTGAACCTTGCCAAAACGCTTTGGGGACGGCACAGAAAGGAAACAGAAGAGGCAGCAAATCAGCAGAGGAAGGGAGGGGGACACACACACATCTCCTCCTCCTCCTCTAGCTGGAGAGAGCAACAGACAGGAGAAAAGCAGGATTCTCCCCCTCTCCAGCTGGCGTCACACCTCATTAGGGAAAAGCCTGTTTAACGTCTNCCTCGCCCGGGAGGAGCGCTGGCCCGAAGCAGGGCTAGCCGGGGTGGGCGAGAGGGCACCAACCCGTCCCTCCCCGCTCCCTGGGAAAATAGCTGGCAGAGATGGGCTGGGAGGGAAGGGAGGCCGCCCCATGCCTGCCCCACACCTGCCTGCCCCACGCCAGGCACCCTGGCAGGTACGGTTAACCCCTCCAGTGCGCTGCTGGCCAAGGTTTGAGTCTGAAACGAACGCTGCTCCCCCAGAGCTGCTGTGAACATGTATTAAACCCTGATATTACCTGCGTTTTGTTGCAATTGCTACTTCGGTCTGCTCTTGACAGCATGCAAGCGTTGTGGCCTCTGCACAGCCGGTGACCCAAACCCCACACTGCCCAAAGTGTACTCCTTTTTAGTATCTGCCCAGACTTTTGAGAGGAAAGATGGTCGACTTCCCAGGTAAAAGTAAACGAATGAGTCCACAAATGTGACAGCAGTGACCCCAGTCACCAACACCAGCGCAGAGGTGACAGCGGGGCTGCTGCATGCTCTGGCTTTTTGAGCTATGGAAAGCAGCTGGTCAGACTCCAGCTCCTAGCAAGCTGTCTGCTCAGAGGGTCGCGTCGCAAAATTTGGGGCCCTTGTTTCAGAAGACAGGCTCCTCCAAAGCTGCAGGGAAGTCCAGCACGTGTGACAGCCTGGCGTGAGCAGGCTGTGTGCTGAGGTACAGGACTGCAGTTCGAAGGCCTCCTCTGTGCTGGAGCTGAATCATCTATAACCGAATCTGATGGACATAACCAGTTTAAGCACAGCTAAGCCTTGTCCAAGTTAGCCATCAGTTTAAAAACCCCAATCCCCTCAGCTCTATTTCCATACCACTGCTGTTATCAGCTTTCCATTGCAATGCTCCCAAGTGACTCAACAGGCTTTTGCAGAGGCTTTAGAAGATCACCGAAAGCTACCAGTGGGCTGTGCTGAGCCAGCCCCAACTCATGCGCTGAAATTTCAACGCTGTCACTGAATTGAGTCAGGATGTTCTTTTCCCCTCACAGATAATTAATGACAACAGGTACCTGGGCAAGAGTTAGGCGAATTCTTGCAAAAGAGTAGAGTTACCAGGATCGGGCAGGAAGATTGGAAGTCAACTGCAGGTCTGAAATGCTTCCAGTGAGCATCGTTTACCCCTGTGTTGCCTGAAGCCAGTGTGTGTGCTTCACATCTCCAGCTGGGAGCTCCTGCTGTTCTCCCCACCAAAGAGCCAGCTGTCCCCTGGCTGCGAGGAGGACGCAGGGACTCGGTGAGGGACCACCGCTCACCCCAACATGTCCCAGAGAGGAAAGTGCAGCACCCTCCTTTGAGCCACAGAGCATACCCAGCTGACTCATCCAAAGCAGCAACAGCAGGTCAACGCAATGAAAAGCGGGACACGGTCCCAAAGCTGAGGTGACAGGATCCAGCTACACGATGGGCTGGTTGCTCTGCCAAACCCCACTCTCAGCTTGTTGGTCTGTCGGTGCACTCAGCCCCTAGGACGTACTCAGCATGCCTGCAAAAACCATGCCCCTGCCCAGCAGCCAGAGTGCCTTCTGCAGCCCAGTGCCATGCTCTCTTGGCTTGCAATTGCTGCCATCATATGGAAGTAGCTTTCAAAATATGAAACCTACGGAGAGTGCCCCACTGGCGTGACAAGCTGGGAGGGCATTGCAGGGAATTAGGGGTGTTCCTAGGGCCATGATACCCTAGAATCGCAAACAGCAGTGGGTTTAGATGGCTGCCATAAAATCAGAAAGAAGTTATGGTTTCAGATCCCGATCGGGGCTCCCAGCCATGTTATCTTAATTTTAGTGGCTAGTTGGAGACATCAGCCATTACCTAAATCTACAGCCACATGCATCTCTCCCAGCTTCCCCACAGTCATGCAGGAGCCTGCACCCTCTCTCTATAAGATGTTCCAGGGCTTTACAGCTTCCTGAGCCAAAAGGCCCCCCGTCTTCTCCACTCTTCCTTTGCATTGCAGGGAGAGTGGATGCTGAACGCCCTCCCTGCGCTCCTGACAGCAGGGACCAAGTGAGCAGCTCTCCTCAAGGAAACATCATCATCTTCACCTCACCCCCTGGGGACCATGAGCTCAGGGGGAGCCAAGCTGGCCTTCTACAGTAGCTCTGGGGGCGCGAGGCGGTTTAGTGACACTCAGCACCACAGCAGTCCCAGCTCTTACTTGAGCCGCCAGACTGGTGTGTGCGAGGGCAAGGGATGAAGAGCAAACACCTGAAGGAGGAGAAAAGCTACCCTGTCAGAAGGGGACTATCGTTTGGGGAGGGGGGAAAAAGCAGGAGCGGCAAAGGTCGTCTTTTTTCCCATTTCTTCAGGTCCCCCCTTAATGTCTGTCAGCACCTTCTGAGATCTCTGCCTCCCTCGACTTTCTGTGAGCAGACTCTGAAGGCTATTTCAAGCACGTTGTAAATAGGGGCATAATGTTACTCCAGGGCTAAGCAGAGGTGTGAGATGACAGCTTTGTATGAGGGAGATGGTTATAAACAGAAAGCCAGGGAGAATTTGTCATATTGCCTCCACATTATGTCTCTTTGCAAAGAACAAATCCCACGTGCTCCCCCCCAAATGCCGGCAGTGCGACGGGTAACCTCAGCCACCCTCTCCTCCAGCAGCTCCCTTCAGCTATGAAAGGGGATGCACTAACGTTGGATTCTGCTCAGTTCAGCCCAAGTAGGTTTGAAAATGCAAACTCTTTCCAAAGCCGATGGACATCTTTCGTCTGGCTAGAATTTTCTAGGCTTGGTTTATAGGCATACCCCGGTTTTGTCCTCCCTTAGCCTCTCTATCAAGATGCTTAAAAACCTGAGACCACCGTGCTATATCTATCTACCACCTATCCCACTGGCCAGAACGGTCGTGGCTTCTTGTTCTCCATCTATGTTAACCTGCTGCCTGATCTCTCCTTTGGGACAGGAGCCCCCCCCCCGTTTGCACAGCACGCAGCCGCTTGCTCTCCAACTGGAATTTTTCACTGCTGTGTAATACAAACAAATATGAGCAGCTCATGCTGGGTGGCTAAACTGTACTGAAAAGAGATTTCAGACTATCAATCCAGTCTCCCTCATGCCCCATAGCAGTGTATCAGTGCTGATAAAGCTTTCCTCTCCTCCTAGCTCATCTTGACTGCAGTGCAAGCGATTTGGGACAAGAACTATGTTATGAATTTTATGCGTTGTCAGCACTTAAAAGATGTAAAACTGCTGCTCATTCCATTTCTTCCCCCTGCAAAGTACCTTTTCAGATGGACGGGGTATATCTGAAGGTCTGAAGTAACAAGCCATTAGTTTCTGTTTAATAGCTAGACATTAGTAGTTTGTGCCTTTAGAGCAGCTTTCATCCTAGAGCATCAAAGCATTTAAAGAACATTCAGAAAAGCTTTGCAGCACCTGTGAAGGAAGGGGAGGCACACACCCACACGCGGAGCAATTTTACAGATGGAGAAACTAACACAAGCCCCAGCGTCCTTACCAGGGGCACACTTCACTCAGTGGTGAGGCTAAGAGAGAAGCCGTAAGGCTTGACACTCGATGCCACTGCCATCATCTTTCTTTTTCAGCAGTTCTATTAGCAGCCAAAGCATTTGGAGATCAGGCTATTTCCCTCCAAAGGATCATTTCTCCCTTTCAAAATAATCCCCTCTTCCTTCAGAGCAGATAATCTACACCATTTACCATAAACCAGTTATGCTGGCTGAGGGGCAAGCATCGCACTGGGCACTGAGCTGGATTTACATGGGAGAGAGAGAAATTTCAGGCTCAGGAGAACCGACAGCCTCCAGCCTGTAGTTTGCAGAGTTCTTGCAGACCCTATGGAAGACTTCCAAGAGGCCTGCAAAGGGCAATTAAGAAAAGCAAGCTTAACACCAGACTGCTTAAATTTCTAATCAGGGGTCCATGCCTTTACGGGAAAAGTACTGGGGTCGCGCCCTTAAAAAAACCCAAACCAAAACACCCCCCCAAAGTGGCTGACCACTATTGCCCAAGCCACAAGTTCAACTCCTCTAGCTGAAAATAACCTCCAAATACAACAGTATGAGAGGAAACACTGCTTGAATTGCATCCTGTTTTCCTCGCCCTCAGAAAGATATCATTTATTATCACCTAGAAAGGATCTCTCCCAGCAGCTGTGCTAGTACGGAGAATTAGATGTATTCAGATCGTTAAACTACTTGTAGATTGTGCTGCTTTATGCTTTTGGGTTTTTTTGCTGGGAAGACAGGCTAAGGAAAGTGGTGAGCAGACAGAGATTGGGACAATTCTGAAGTTAACCCATAATACCATATAGATTATATATTTTTAGGCTCTCACAGTCCCATGCCAGTAGTACCTTGCTGGTAAAACCAAACCAAAACAACCCCAAACTCCCTCTCTCCACAAATGCTGGATCTAGCATTCCCATTTACGGGCTAAGTACTACCAGCAGCTAAAGACTGAAAATTTTAGCAACTGTTTTACATCGCGCCTTGGGTGAGCCCAATCATGCCAGTGGGGAAGAGCATCAGCACGGCTCTACCTGTTCTTGATGTTGTTTCTGGAAACAACATCACCGGGTTAGCTATGGTCCCTCCCCAGACGATTCGGCTGCACGATAAATAAAGAACAGCTGATCCTGCCATGTCACCATCTCCTGCGGTAAGAGGCTTCCTGGGTACCTAGTGGGAGTTCTGCTAAGCTTTTAAGCCCATTGGCAACGTGGGGAACAGTCTGTAGCTCCAAAGCCAAGAGGCTCGAAGTAATAATCCGATTTCAAAGCTCCTCCTCCTCTCCAGCCAAAGGCAGCAAGGGAGGATGAGATCAGACTGTAGATGCTCTTCATTTTAGGTCTGGCCATTGCGCTCATCTGCTCAGCATGAGCACAGGGAAGGGAAAGGATGAGCGCCAAAATCTGGAATGGATTGCTCGGCTAAAGTTTCTGCAAAGATTTCAAGACTTACTGGGAAAATAATTTTTTAAAGGGGATTTTCGCCGCTCTCGATATATCCAGACTGGCCCATCTAAGCCAACCTCCACTTTTCTAGTTCACGCATTGGCCAAAACTCCTGGGGGATTTACTCCCTGCCATCACGCACTGCTGATGCAACATGGCATGCAAGCTGTGCAGCTGGTTTGCACTCACGCCATGAAACTTCTCCTGTAACAGCAACGAGTGGTGCTTCAGCATTTACATCACTCCCCCGCTCCAGGTTGTTATTAGCTGCCAGTTGATAGGCAAGCCATGAAAAAACTATTTTCATGGGCGTCGAAATAAACAGAAAGCCCAGATCACCCCTTAAGGGCTCAGGTGATTCCCTTAGATCCCTTCTGCCCCTCAAACGAAAATGACAACCTGGCTTTTGAACGGGGGAAGAAAGGTCCCTGCTCACCCTTGCCTGAAAAAGCAGGATGAAATGGTAAAATATATGAAGATAAAAAAAGGCTGTAAAGCCTTGCTTTTTCCCTTTAATCTGATCTCCACAGCCATCCATTCTTCAGCTTCCCCTTTGGATGCTGCACGGAGCGCAGCCCACAGTGTACCCACCACAAACAAACCCTGGCTGGCAGCTCAGTAGGGAGATCAGCCTTAAAGTGCTATCGGCATTAAAAACTCTTCCTCCTCGCTCCGGGTCAGGCAAAAGAAAAGCCGCTGAGAGAGCCTGCAGCCACACACAGGTACCCCTCGGGTTTCTACCACCACATGTGGCCAAGATGAATGGTGGGTGAATTCCACCACGGTGCCATGCTGAAATCCAAGTTCCAGCATTTTTTTATTAATTTAGCAAAGAAGAATTTGCAAGAGTACGAAATAGCTGCCTACCAGTATCAATCCTGATGATGCAGCCAGCCAGCCACTCAGATGCATGAACTGCCTGCTTGCAACAAGCTTAAGAACAAGTTTTAAAAACACACATCTAATTCCATGGCATAACAGTTTGTGGAACCATAACTAAGAGGTCTCTTTCGTATTCTTAGATAACTGTCTGCACTACTCTGGATTGCCAAAAGCATCACCTTGCTTATCTATCAGGCTCACTGAGCTTGTTCCAAGCTCATACAGTCCAGACATACTTCATGTCAATACAAAAATTAATGGCCTTTACACAATTTTTTTTATTATTATAAGAAACACAGATGCTACCACCCTAATGAGAGATATATGCGCTAAGGGATAGGCTTGTCATAGGAAATGGTGTTTCAAGCCTGTCGAATATTGTAATGAGAGTCACAGTTCCTTACACATCTCTGGCTTCATAACACACGTCACCGCAGGATCCAATGTCAAAGTAAATATGAGAAGTTACCTCTTCCAGTACTCACACTCTACCTTCAGCTCTGTCCAAAAAAATCTGGATTTCATTGGATATGCGGAACAGTCCCCCAGAGCTTTTAAAGCCTGGTCAGGGCTCAGAGCTTCCGCCTCCAGTGACGGCTATCTAGCACGCCTTCCCCGGCCGTCCCCTCGGCTCCAACGGGAATGCCATGCTTCCTTGGCTGTCCTGCTGAACACGTAGACCTCCCCTGCTCCACTGAGCCGTCATCTTCCACAGGATGCTAGTAAAAACCCAGACGGGACCCAACAGGGTTGCCTGGTGACCGAGGCGGCTGCTCTCGGGGCTGGGAGCAGCCGGGAGATGAGCCAGAAGCCTCACGGGAATTCCTGTCCCCTCCCTGCAGCTGGGGAAAGGCAGAAGAAGGGTCTGCTCAGAAAAACAAAGCAAAAAGCTGGCAGTCCCAGGGTTTTTAGGCTGTCGAGTAAAGCGTAAAATCTCAGGAGCTGCTTCTTGCGACATACTGCAAGTAACTCGACATTCGCACAAGTGTCACCAGTGCAACTGTCCCAACTAAGGCCCCTCGGCCAGAGGTGGCCATGAACCACCACCTCTGCCCACGTCTGGAAGGAGCTCAGCTCACACGTGTGTTTGCCAGGGGAAATGATACAGAGCCCTTCGTGTGCCTAGGAGACAGACTCTCCGTGTTTTGCTCCACATCTGGCAATGCTGCTCCATAAAAAAGGTGATGGAGTGCTTGTAGCTCTCCTTCCAGAGCACAGGATGAATATCTTCCTCAACACATATGCCATGCAGGAATTCTCTAGCTTAATTTAACGTCGTCTTTATAGCCAATAAATTTGCAGATTGCCACAAACACTTGGCTATTTACGTAATAATAGTTATATCTGCCAGAAACAGCAAATTATTATTAATGTTAATTATTATTATGATGTTCATAAATGTTAATGATAACTACACTTTTAAAACATGTATTATAAACAGCATCGTAATTTGAGAGAAGGGCAGTAAACTATTGCCCAGACACAGAAGAAACCGGGTCTATTGCTGTAACGCTTATTCTACAGACATTATTTGGAATACCTTTTTCTCCTAAATTCCTTCCTCCCATAAGGAAAAAAGAAGAAAACAGACTTGTTTCATTACATTTTAAAAAATGAAACAAAGGTCTATTACGTCTTGTAAACTGGAATAGCCAGCTTTGATTCTGCAATTCAATGCAGAAGCGATGACACTGGATTATCCAAAGATCCACACAAAATGCTTCGGTTGGATGAAAGAGCTGATCTGCCTGAAGTGGGGAAAAAAAAAAAATACGGTAACAGATAATTATATAACCAGCTTGTAAAAGTGTTATTAGTAGAGCTTGGAATCAGGAAAGCCCTGGCTTTTATTCTCGCTTCATGCATTCCATGATGAGAGCTAAAGCTCTGTCCGTCTCTCTCCCCACCGCCCCAAAGTTAGATAATCTTTAGCCAACCCTGTAAAACACTTGCAATCTTTGAGTAAAAGCAAGGCTGAGGTTAATGTACTGCTACTTCTCTAACATTCAGACGCTGTGTTCTACCTTGATAACAGAAGAAAACTGGAAAAAAATTTCCTCTGCCGTTCAGATAAGGTAGCTCGAGGACTCGGGGGTAAACTCTAAAGTTCAACATTTTAGTTTGAAAAGACATTTCCAGTCACTGGCTACTGGAATTCAGAACTTCAGATCTTGACTAAGTGATAAAATGCAATAAAAAAAAAAAAGCTTTGCCAGAAGATATCTCTTTCTTTCAAGGAAGAAACGGGAACATTAGCCATTCTGTACATTAACCAAGCATAGCAAAAAAACATACGTGGACCTTGTTCTCAGTTATCCACAACTGGATATCTCTGGAAATCTTTCCTCAGGAGTACAGTTTTGCTGCTCCTTTCTCAGGAACGACAGAGGCGAATCCAAGCAGGAGAAAAATTAAACTGGTGGCAATGGACCTTGAAGGTCTGACAGTGACCTGCAGCACTGAGGTCTTCGAAACCGCTTTCATTTGCCAGAACATAAATTAGATTCCTCACTAGCTACAGCACCGGGGTTAATGGGAGCTTTATAAAGCCTTCTTTGAACATACAGATTATCCTTTTCAAAAAAGACTAATCTTGTGGTTTAAAGTACAGTACTGGGAGCCAGGAAACCTATTCCCAGCTCTGTCAGGCTGGGTGACTTCAGGCACCCACTTGACTATTCTCTGCTCTTTTTCAATATGCACAAAATAGAGACAAATACCTAAATCTCCCATGAGGCTTAATATTTGTAAGACAACAAGAACCAGCTTAACTATTCACAGATCCCTTGAAGCAGAAGAGGGTGGCAGGCCCTTTTCTATGCAGGCTTGCTCAAACCTCTCCAAACAGCAAGTCCCACAGATAGCAGCAAGGACACCTGCACCAGGCACTTTATACAGGCAAGAATCCTGAATTACAACATTACTAATTGCATTTTTTTTCAGCAGTGAAGGAAATGTCTCATCCTGTCCAGCATTTCTGTCCAAAGGAGGTGCTCAAAAGAAGCAAAACTGATGAACTAAGAAAAATTCTAGTTTAGGGAAAGCCAAAGAGCAGCCTTCCTCTACAGGATCTGATTTCACTGCAAGAATGTTAAAAACAACTTAAAGACAACAAAATAAATTAAATTTAAACAAAAAAATCAAGCATTTCAAAGGTAAAATACAGAAAACTACCAAAAGTGTGAGATAACATGGAATGTTCAGTACTGGGAACAAGGATTGCCACTTTCTTTCCAAGAATAAATTCATCCTAGACATCTCCAATGTGAAAACCAACAGTGGCTTAGAGTCTCCTCTCAGAAGGTGCATGCCATTCCTCCCAAACTGTCATAGTTACATACTCTTCATATTTTAGTTTCCATGTATTAGTCTCCTTCAAATCTTTAAATAAAACGAGGGAGTCTAAGTCATTCACAAACCAGCTCCAGATAAGTACTGTGACATATCTTTGGGGTTTTGGGGTTTTTTTGGGTTTTTTTTCCAAAAACTGAACTGTACACTGAAATATGATGGAGTGCCCATCAAACATTTGGGTATAAAACAATCCCATGATTTCCAAATCTCCTTAAAAGAAGGCAGGCATTTTTCTTGTGCTATGCACTACAACATTTCAAAGACTCACGTCTTTCAACACTGACCACAGCTGTTTTCTGCATACCCCAATATTTTGACCGATGCATTCATATGCTGCTACTGTTTGAAACACCTACTCGCCCATGAGTGCAGGTGACTCTGACCTGGTCACTCCCAGAGGACTCAATCCCACCGTGTTGATGGGTGGTAACATTTCCTGTGACTCAGCCTCACTAATAAAGCTTTAGCAAGAGAAGCTCCAAAGACTGTTTCCCAACTCATTCCCTTCTAGCACACAGAAATCTCAGGAAGTCATTTTAACTCAATAACCTGCATGCCACTTCCACCCAGTCGAAACAGAAGAAGAAAAAGCAAACAAAAAAAAAAAAATCACATCCTACTCCACAGACTACAAAATTTGCTCATTCCAGGGTTTCTCACACAGACGAAAGTTATCCAACCACAACAACGTAATGTCACTTCCCTTTCCTCCAAAACAAATTTTGGTGTTGAAAAAATTCCATCTATGCATTTACTGTGGGCAGCCTCAGTCAACACAGGAGAACATCCACAGCCAGCAATCAAGGAACAGCATTCAGGACTACCTCTGTATTGATTTCTCGCTGGGGTGCAAAGTTAGGAATTTGCTTCCCCCTCCCCCCCATCTGTCCATTGATCTGAGAAGGAGGAAGAAAATCCCCAAATGCCCAGACTCGTTTTGGTATAAACTGAGGTATAATTATTTTTCAAATAAAAAGCAAATGATTATATTTTCCTAACAGCACTTGCGAAAGGGCTAGAGCAGTTTGATCCACTGCTATTCATTCCTTCGAACACACATCCAACCTTTCAGTCACTCTGTGCTTATTGGCTATATGGAAGGAAGAGCAGCGAGGAGCACTAAAGGATTAATTCTCACAATAGCGGGAAGCAGGAGTCCCGGCTTTTGCGGGGGTGAGTGGGGGAGAAGGGAGAAGGATGAGCATGTAGGCTGCATCCCTGGTCTTTGGACTTCCTTGCTGTGATTTCATCTTCTGCCTAAAGCTATCTTAAAAGGGGGCTACCACGGAAAGGATGCCCCAATTACTTAAAGGTAAAAAGTGTTATGGGAATTTTGTTTTAAACCTGCAAAGACTACGAGAAGGGGTTATATGTGAGATAAATGCGAAACAAGGCTCAGCAGGGAAGGGAATAGCTAAGGCACAAACAGTTCATACTCTGTTTGTTGGGAGTCACGCAGTAGCTGAATAGATTTATGATTCAGATGTTTTAGTGTTGGTTATCAGCGATTAGCTCAAACTCTTAGAAAAACAGAGAGAGAGAAAGATTAAGCTTTTGTCTGCCCCCAGCCCTCATCCTTCCTTCGCCTGCCAGTGGGGGTTACTGATTGTTTCCGTCCCTTTTTTAACATCAGAATGGCTCCAAGCCACACTTGCTACAGAAGCAGATCACACTGCCAATATAATCATAAACATTAGATTCAACAGCTAATCATGTAAGTGCAACATCATTTATTCAGGTACAGCCTATGCAAGTACATTTGTAAGATTTGGTTATATGGCAACTTTTAAGTGTGGGGGTTTTCCAACCGTTGAGATCATTTGGGACACAGAAAGCGCTGACAGAGAGGGACCGGTTTTGTTAACTTTATCTTCAACCTCTGTATAAGCCCAGTAACATACACACAAGAGGACTTCATGCATCTTTATGGCATTTAACCTCACAACAACCATGTGGGCTTCTCACAGATAAGCTAAGTGACTTGCCCAGGATCACACAGGAAGCCAAATGCAGAGCACTAAAACCGAGCTTAACAACTCTTAGACCAGACCTCTGATCATTGCAGCATTAATCCATTTCTAATTTAGTTTAATCGAACTTAACGCTCAGCTAACAGATTTATTCCAACCCACCACTACATGGTGTGGACCTATACATTAGAGGAAGAAATTCAGACTTTTCTGTGAATCACACCTCTGCATGTAAACGCAATGATGCAACCTTAAGGACAGTCATCCTCCGCACCTCCACAAATGGGGGACCTGAAATGCTGCTGACCTTCAAAACCACACTGCAGCTAAACTCTGTGGTTGTGGAGGACAGGGGAAGAAGGACATTGATCCTGCCTCACTGCATCCGCAGAACGATGTATATCCCCAGCTCAGACCCAGGTCCAAAGCCCATATGGGAGCACCTGAACACAATGCCCAATTTTTCAAGTGCTCGGAGCCCATAACAACTCCTTTTTGTTGAAACTGTAAGGGCCTCTGTATTTTTAGGGGAGAGAGAGGGAATCAGGGTAATTTAATAATCTGTAATGGTGATACAGCAACTGTAGGTTATACTGCTACAAAACCACAGAGCTCCCCCATATTACCTTGGTTGTGGTTAAAACACACAGCAATACTAAGACTTGCACAGGAAGACACCTGATGGCAGATTCCTCTCTTACAGATCCAGCCAGGACCACTCATCCAGGACAACTCTGGACAAATGCTTAGGTGCTGACCCAGCGTACAGCGTAAGCAGCAAACACAGCGCGCTTGGTACGTCTCCAACCTCACGCGTGCGTGTTCACTGCTCAGGGAGTCCATCTGTGTACAATCCAACACGTCTGGAAGGCAAACAGGCTGTACATCTGCACATCAGTGGTGCAGCAGGTCCAACACAGAGAAGGAACATCAGGCTTATTATGCAGAAGTTACACAGATCATCTGAGTGATTTCTATCCAAAAGCTCCCAGACAGGAATAGAGGAGGCCCCAGACTTCCCTGGACTGCTTCTTAAAAACTTGGAATGCTGCTTTCCTTGAGATGCTGTGCACAGTGTGAGCAGATTAAGGTCTATTAACGTAAGACACTTTTAAACAGTGCAAACTAGAACTAAACTTGGAATTAACCGGACTGCTGTAAAATTATACCTTAATGCACACAGAAAACAGATTAGAAGACAGATGGTGAAGAGGAAAGGAGAAAAGAAGAAGAGTGGATTGGATATACATATGTGGATTTACATTCTGTGAGCTTGGCACAAATCTTAGAGGCAGGGTTTTTTTCCCAGCATAATAGAAAGTTGCCTGACAGTGCTGGTACACTAGATAAGGGGAAAAAAGAGCAGATGCTTTTGAGGGGCTTTGTAGTATGAATCTTCAGCAGGAATTTAGAGATCAAGGTGGGTAGGAGCACTGGAGGAAGGAAGCTCTTTCAGATATGGTGGAAGCATAAAAAGGGAGAAGCAGAGGAAAAAGGAAATTCTGGTGAAGCAAGAGTAACTGTCAGTGTCCAGATCACAAGCAAAAGTGCAAGGGAAGTGCTCAGCAGAGATGCAGCTTGGGCAGCAGCATGCAGAACCCTGAAAGTAGAAGCAATATAGTGGAAGCTGTCAAAAATGAATAAACAATAGCAGGCATGCCGAGGAAAGGAACGTGAAACATCATTATACCTCTGTAAAAATGCAGAGTGTATCTACACCTTGAACACTACATGCAGTTCTGGTCCCCACATTTGGAAAAAAAAAAAAGACAGAAGAACTGAAAAGCTAGAGCAGGGCAACAACAGTGATCAAAGTCATGAAACAGCTTCTGCAGGAAAAACAATTATGCAAAACAATAAAAGACTATAAAACCAGAAATGGCATGGAGAATGAGTGCTCATAGTCCCTTCTGAAAAAAGAATGGACAGACATCAAATGAAATTATCAGAATAAAAACAAACAAAAGGAGACACTTCCTTGCACAAGCAATAATTCATCTGCCTGTCTTTTTGCTACGGAATATTATGGATGTTAAGTGTACATGGGTTCATAGAAGAAACAGGCAAATGAACAGAAGGGGGGAAAAATTTTTCTATCAAGAGCTGTTAAATACAATAGGAAGTTTTTGAGCTGCAAATATGAGCCAGAGCCTGGGAGCACAATCTAGGGAAGTATCATTGCTCGATTGCTCCCTTCTGACACTCTTCCCTTGGTATCCACTGTACAACAAGAGACAGGATGCTGGGCTAGACAGACCTTTGATCTAACACTGTACATCCATTTTTGTGTACAAGGCAGAAAAGGGTTTGTATTCCATGCTGAATCAGGCTGGGGATAGTAAAATTCGAACAGGAAAGAACACAATTTAGATGGCAAACGCAGAAAACACTGGTTGCCTAAAGTTGAATGTCATAGGGGAGGGAAAATGTGAGGCTCCTAAAAAAAAATATTTTGTTACAGCATTAAAATGGAGGACAGAGATGAAACTTTTGACGGCAAGTATGTGTATGAATAGAGAAAACTGCATTTCAGACGTAGAAGGGAATAGATTCTTGATTTCACATGACTTGGGATGTAAGAAGGGAGGCAAAAAAAGAGGGGATAAAAGAACAGTGAAGAAGACTCCCAACATGTAAAAACTCCACTCTCCTCCAATGCCTCAAGCTATAAGCAGAGGCAAGAGAAAAGAGATGAAAAATGCAGTTTGACACGCTCGTTCAACTTCAAGAGACGAATTTGAGATGAGGCAGTGGAGATGAGCACGTAATTAAGGTACTGGACAGACACGGGGAGATCAGAGTTCATTTCCCAGCTGCGCCACAGACTTCCTTCATGATGTTGGGCATTTCGCTTTGTTGTTCCATAAAACTGAGAAAATATTTTCTTAATGCACAGGAAAGCTGTGAGGCTGAATTCTTTAAACATCTGAGATGCACTGTGATGTCAGAAGAAGCACAGTTAGGGTAGCAAATGCCAAGCACTCGCATGCCAAGAACCAGGTTTCACAGGCTACTGGGACCAAATGCAGTGTGGGATGTAACCCCAGCACAAAGCAGCAGGGACAGGGAAAATAATTCCATCACAGGAAATCAGCTCAGGGAAATTAAACCTGAGAAGGTGTGAGGGGAAGAGGTATCGAAGCCAGTCAAAATATAAGACGTGGAAAGCGCGTTTAGTAAGCCGAAAACTTTGCAATGCTTCTGAAAAAAAATGCCACAAACTATAGGAAGGAATCAGCATGACACTATGAGGATGGGAGATAAGTAGGATGATTGGGTATAATGTGCCAAGTACTGCAATATCTGAGTCTACATCCAAGATGCACTTGAGTACTTAGAAATAAAGAAACAATGCTTAGCCTAACATTTTCAATGCTTTCTACCAAAATTTTTCCCCTCCCTGCAATCAGGAATATAAACCTTAAATCCTTTGAATATTAACTGTTTCACTAAAGGGGATATAACAGGCTCTGACTTGGGATACCAGCACCAGTGCAAAGTCTACAAGAACCGCAATACGGGCTGTTTTGATCCACTGAAACGTTACACTCAAATACTCAAGATACACTAATACCTTTAAAACTTATCTAAAGCTAAATCTGAAATGACTATAGCCAGTAAGAGCTGAAGCTTTCTCTGACTTTTAATCAGTCCTTTAAATTATACACAAAAACATCCAAACCAAGTATTTGCCAAGAGATGTAAAATAACTCCCAGACTGAACTGGCAGAAAACACAGAAGAGCCAAGAATAGACCTTACTGATAGGATAAATTGAGCCTTGACATGTGTGGAGCCCATCTGCGAGCAGCGAAGAGTACACGCTTCATTTCTTTTTATTCCCTTCACCCTGGATGAAATTTCACAGGTAACTTTATAGCAACACTGCCAGGCTAGTGCCCTGCTCCCCTACCTGCATCCCCACCTCTGCTCGCTCACAGCTCTGCAGCAGCTCTTAGGCATCACCGATGACCAGGCACAGGGAGGTTTTAGGATTGAAAATCCTAAATCAGTTGAGCCAGTTGAGCTGATCAGCCAATTGAGTTTTCTTTGCTGTGTTATTTTACAGGCGGATCAGCCTTTCTCTGCCCTGCTTGCAGTCATTCATGGCAATGCAGCACAGCGCATGGGAGGATGTGGCTGCTGCCAAGCACCTACCTACAACATGAGCACAACCCTTAGTGCACTGGGGAGCACTGAGCTGCAAGCCAAAAACTTACTGTCTTCTTCCAATTTCTGAATAAAAACCTTTATGTGAGATGCTGAGATGTTGACTTCATAGACCCCCAGAGGACCGGAGGATCAGAAACCAACCAAGTCAGTCGGCTAACTGCAGTAAATCAGTTTTAGGTGCAAAGCATCTCATTTAACACAATTTAATACTAAACGGCATCATCAAACCAATTTTAAAAGTTTTAGTGCATTTTTTAATGCAATTTTTTAACCAAAAGCACTTTAATACAGGTCACAAGCAAACAGTTTGTTCTGTAAAGAGGAAGAAACAGTTATGATTTTGTAACATAAAACATTAAAATGAATCCAAGCAAATAAACATTAAAGCCATAAATTGCTTAAACATGTACAGAATAAAATACTGAATTGAATGTAAAGACTGAATTTGGCTGTAAATCTCCAGACCTTAAGAAGATCCAGAGATAATCCAACTTTTACTAACATAAAAGGCAAAAAATATTAAAATCATATTTAAATGACAATTTATCGCTTGCTTGTTTGAATTAAAAAGTGAAAATCTCCAATTTTAACAAACCTGTTTAAGCTTCCCCAAAGTTTGAGGGTAAGGGGTTGGTCAAGATACTCGGAAGACCTTGTCAAAGCACATCTCCAGAGTGAGAAACGTACGAGAGAGGCTGTGCTGGCTGCACCAAACAGATTGGTATTGGAGGGCATCGCGGTCGCAGAGAGCTGAACCCTGCAGGAGCCCATGATGGGCGCCCGTAACGAGCAGTTCAAGAGCAGGCACTGTAAAAACCCAGGGCAGCCTGCCACTGATGCCTGGAGTCACATAAAATTAATTTAAATTAGAAACAAACCGGCCCAGGTAGCGCTTGCCCGAGTTTCAAACGATGTTAAGAACGAAGTGGCGTATTACGTATTTTGCTGGCAGCTTGATCATTAAAATTAAATAGGAAGTGGCTAAGCTGCAGGGCAAGCGATACCATGCATTCGTGTATAAAAAGCAACGGTGAGCTTGGGAATTACAGACACTTGTAAACCTTACTTTAGTACCTGGTAAAATGGCTCAACTGGGTAGTTATGAAAGTTAGATTAATGTCATACAGGAGGCACAGATTAGCATGGTATTTCCATAAGAAAAATGGGCACTTCCATATTTTCTATAAGGAGAGTCAAGACAGTGGTTAAAGAAAAACTGGTAGATATAATTAATTTGAATTTTCAGACAGCCTTTGGTAATATTAATCACCACAGCCTATTAGGGAAACTAGTCATGGGTTGAGAGGTAAACATCTGTCAATAGATTAAAGCTAATTTAGAAAAAACGAACAGCATGAATAAATGGCCAGTTTTCAAGAAGGTTAATGGGGGAAGTCCCAGGGGCGGATACTATGATCAACATTTAATATATTAAATGATCTGGAAAGGGACATATACAATGTGAAATAGGAAAAAAAAATTGTTGCTGATACTGCCCTATAGGTTCGTTAAAACCAGCAAGAATTTAAAAGAAAAAAAATCTGAAGGAACCACCCAAGTTACAGCAAATAAATGTTAGTACACATGAGTGCAACGTTATGCAAATTGGCCAGGAAAGTTTGAACTAATTGTAGACAGGGATGAGTTCCACATTAATTGTAACCATTTGGAGAAAGATCTAAGTGCCCTCGTGGACAGCGCAGGGAAAACATCTGCTTAGTTTCCAGTCATCGTCAAAACCACGAACCAGATGTGGAGCTTTGTATTAGAGAGAGATAAAGAATAATATGGAAAACACAATTTCAGTCTTGAACTTTGTGTTCAACCCATTTGTCTTTCTAGCAAAACAAAATATCAGAAACTTAAAAGTCCAGAAAGAGTTGACATAAATTAGAGCTCCAGAAAGATGCTCGTCTAAGAACTCAGTTACAAAATACGCATATTACAAAACTCAGACTTGTTGAACCCTAGCTAGCATGACTTTGGACAGCCTACAGTCCATTAAAAAGTTTGCTGAATAAGAACTCTAATGATTTTCAAATTTCTGGGCTACGTTCAAGGGGCGATAAGTAAGAGGTGAAACGATCCAAGCATATGATACCTAAAGCAGGCAAAAAAAGCCATCTGGATGCACTTTTCTCCATTCCCACCCTCTTTTTCTCCCAATAAGACAGGAGCAAGGAGTTGTCCAACTACATAAAAGACAATAGATTTAGCAGTGATGAAAGAAAATACTGCTGCACCCATACAGACAGAACTAACCCACAGAACTCTTCTCTGCAAGGTATTTATTGAAGCAACAATCCTAATAAGATTAAAAACCACAAAACATCAACAATGTCAGCAACTGGAGTCAAGAGAATTCTGCAGTTTTCCCACTTATCTTTGCAGGATTTTACTCTTTCTTCCAAGGTATCTAATATTAGGCATGACTCAGGACAAGAGATGAGAACAAGCTGGGCCAGTGGCCTCATCCATAACCTGCTCAGAAGGTTCAATGCAAAGAGGCGGACAAACCCTGGACATGAAAGTAGCTCAAAATGAAAGAGGAAGGAAACAGGGAAGACATGATTTTAACTTCATTGTGTGAGTTGCATTCAAGGAAAAGATGGTTTAAGTCATCAGAAGAATAGCTGAAAAAAATGCTGAGAAACAGAGTTTTCATGTTAAAACCTTCAGCCTTCTCTGAAAAATGGTGGGAAGCAATATCAACTCTACAGTTACTATCACTGACTCTTTCATCGAAACCAAATAGGCGGCTTTTTTTGTCTCGATTTTGCCCACACCTGCGTATCCGTTCAGATTAGAGAGAGGACTTAAAAGTAGAACAGCTGTTGTTGAATTGTAACCTGCACAGACAAAACTTGGAGTGGATGTTGCTGCGATGCTGAAGGGGAGAAGGGCTGCACATCTGCCCTGCCGGTCACGTAACACGGGCCACATCATGTCATTTTAGGGAAAGAGAAAGGTGGGTGTGAGATTACGAACCTCATGGCCATCTACCTCTGGAGGAAAAAAAAAAAAAGCCAGTATTTGAGGAGATGCCAATCTTTCCCCCCTATTGCTGAGGGAAAATATCTCCCTCAAAAACTGACCACTGAGCACAGTCAGCCAGCCTACGGAGCACTGACTCATGTAGCAAGATCATTGTATATTTGCTATCTAATTCCTTGTTCTACCTTCCAGTAAATCCTGAGTCACTTGTTTAGTACTTAGCCCAAGTCCACTAAAGGAATGCATGTCTGAAGTGTTCCCACTCTCCTACTTTGTCAAATAATCCCGATATTGGTTACTGAGATGAACCCACTATTGATTCACGATACTAACCATCCCCTGCTTTCTAATTCACTTTATTAAACATAAAATTCAGAGATGCAAAAGGCATGTGAGTTCCTGTTTCTAAACCTGGACTATTTGGGGGATATTCTCTGCTACCTCTCTCTCTCCAACGTATTTGTCTAGTATAAGTGTTTCAAGAGCAGAGCTTCCTATTTCTCCTCAGGAGCCCTTCCTTGTGTTCAGAATCGCTTTTCTCCTCAGCCTATTATTTCTATCACCCAATTTCCTTGTCTCCCTTGGTGTCTGTGTCCTTTAGATACAGGTAAGCATCCAATATATTCAGGCCTTTCAATCTTTCTTTACATTCTCCCACTGTCATTCTGGTTGATACTCTATGACTTCCACACAATTTTAAAATCTTTTTGGTATTAAGGTGTTCAGAAACGAGCACACCGTAAGTGTGGTTACACAAAAGGGTAGGGATTACCACCAGTCTTAATACATTTTATGGAATAACATTCCTTTATATGCAGTCAGTAGCTTTCCTTTGTATTAACACACATTTAAGAAGAAAACATCATGCAACATTATGCTCTTACAGCATCTCTTGAACTAGTGGTCTGCTTTACTGCCCTAAAACGTTCAGAACAAGGTGTCAGGTCCACAGCAAACATGACCTATTGGATGATAAAAAACACTAGGCTCAATTTAGTTCTCTAAACTGGGGATATACTTGGATCAGATTTTCAAAGCATCTTCAAGAACTGAAGGTTAAAGTAAAATATGAAATACTGATTTTGACCAAAAGTCACAAGAGATGGCACACTTGCTCTCACATCTCGAGTCCTCCCACCAACTAGCTCTGGTTTAGATTATTTATGTCCAGGTACGATAGCAGATGCTTTCCAACTTGAATTTCTTTATCTATACTTTCAATCTGTCTCTAGGCTCTTGCACTTTTGAGTAGTACTCCCTTAGCATTTTTAACATCCGTGAATTTAATTAATACACTGCTTATTTCCTTCTCTGAATCATCAGTGAATTTGAGACTGAAGCTACTTCTCATCCGTGTGGCACCCTGATACATATCCTCTAGCAGCGCAGCATGGTTTACAGTTACAGGCTTGCCCAGGGTAGGGAGGGAGGACCTGAGGGTTTTTTGTTATTGTTTTTACAATTCTAAATATAAATTAAGCAGCATTATTGAGTTAAATCCAGTGTTTTCCAATAAGAAAGTACCATGCGTTATCTACCTTGAATGACAGCA
The DNA here is from genome assembly GCA_013389945.1 of Fregata magnificens. NCBI lineage: Eukaryota > Metazoa > Chordata > Aves > Suliformes > Fregatidae > Fregata > Fregata magnificens. The sequence continues at coordinate 64,507 of WAAD01001417.1, forward strand.
CTTAATGCAATGTCATATTAACAATGCTTCACTTAGATTTCTGAACCAAAGGAAACTGCAGGAAGCATAAAACTAAAGAGGAGGCTAAAAGTCAAGTTATTTTCCATCTGAAGAATTACTTTATGTACCTACATGTTATTAATCAGCGTTAAGTCTCATATTAAGTCCACTTTAAAAGGCACCGTGTTTTGAATGTACCAGGGAGAGCAGTTGGCAGATGAGGGCAGGTTGCTGGAAGATGGGACTCACGCAGACACAAATTTTCTGGAAGCACATGAAGGGTCTGGAGTCCGTCCATGATCACCACACCATGCGCTCTGCAGAGCACCTCATGTGCCAGCAGGACAGCAGCTGAGCAGCCCGGTTTTCCTCCCTTCCCCACTGCCCCCCTCCCTCCTCCATGAGCCCAGCTCTGTCCTCTGCCACCAGAAGACTCAGTCTTGATTCTGTTTTTTGCATGCAGAAAAGGGACACAGAAAAGGGACTCCAAAGGGTCACACGCATCTCTACATGCTGTTAGGATTTCCTTAGCAAAACTGGGATGCCATACATTTTGTCTAAAGCACAACAGATGAATATACCCGTCAGACTGGGTCAGACCAAAGTTCCGTGGAGCCCAATATCCTGCCCGAGACAGTCACTAGCAGCAAATACGTGGCGGGTGCGTAAGAATGGCGCAAGCATACCATAAGGCTTCCCCCCTACCAGCTTCCAGCAAGCTGTGGCTTAAGACTTCCTGTGCCAGAGATTGTATCTTTGTGCTTAATTGCCCTCGATGAACTTTTCTTCCATGAATTTGTTTAATTGCTTTTTGAACCTATCTCGACTTCTGGCATCCACAACATCCTGTGGCAATGAATTCCAGTTTAATTATGTCTTGCATGAAAAAATACTTCCCTTTTGTGTAGGAAATTACTTCCTTTAAAAAAACCCAAAAAACAATCAACAACTACCACTATGTACGACTACAAGTTCTGGTAAAATACTGCAGAAGCAGAAATCACTGCATTCAGTTGTCCTCTCTGGACTTCTGTAGAAGGTTACTGCCCAGAGCATTAGACAAGGCTGCTGGTGAAATAGGTGAAATGCTACATGATGGTGGTGGAGTCCTGTATGAGTTGGGAACTTGCAGTAAATGAAAAACAAATGGGTTGCCTACATTCCTGACTGTTGTATGCACTTGCAAAAATCCAGCGTTACAAGACAAGGTTTGTTCCCTGCTAGACTGCAAGAAAAGGTCTACTTTCTAAAAAGTTTCCAATGTCACGCTTTTATAACTTAGGTGCTGCAATCCAGTGCAAATGATCACAAAGAACATCATTCTTTGCCTTGCTCGTACTATTATTAATTTTTGTGGGTTTAGTGGTTATTTATTACCACTGTTTCAGGTCCACAAGAAATAAATTGAAGTATAGAGAAAGAATGTAAAAATAATATTATACGAAACCTCTTTCTGTTTTCCTCTCCTTACCCAATAATCCAAACCAAATAGCACAACGAGTCTTTCTATACATTGGGTTTTTCTAATACGGGGCAAATTTGGCAAACTGCCCCCTTTTTCCAAAAGTGGAAGGAAGTTATCAGAGCTGAGAGCCATCTCTATAGCAAACCAAAGCGATGATGGTCTTTTGTAGGATCAAGAGGAGAGCAGGCATGGCCACCAGCAGTTCCTCCTTACTGCTAGGTAAAGCATTAAAAGGGTTGACTAATTCCCTATCTCCTGTCCTCCTAACCTGCAACAGTGCATGAACCAGGCCACTCCACATTATAAATAGGTCTACTTAACTTAGCTGAACATCATTTCACTTAGCCCAAAATGAGTGCAAGTGGCTACCCTGCAGAGTTACACACCAATTGCCAGATTCTTGCAGGGGCTGCTGACACCACACTTCCAGGGGCATCTCTCAGCTCTCACACCGTATGTGTAGCTATTCCAAAATTATTTCCCTACAAACTGGGGGAGAATTTGTTAATGTTCTGGAGACACAAGATGAATTCAGGGAGGTGCTAGAGGGCTTTGAGCACTCAGGTGCTTTGGCCTCTATCTTTACAGCGAAGTTAGACGGTTAGCAATCTAAATGAATGCAACGCAACGCTTCCACCGCAGGTGAGCCTTCTTGCCCTGTGCCAAAACACTTGCTAAGCGCAGACCTTGGGGCAGGGGCATAGAGGAGAAGGGGAAGGGCAACACCCAGGGGAGATGAAATTCTCCAGTGAAGGTGTGCTCAGAGCTCACAGTTGGCAAACACTGCCTTCCACATGTTTCAGAGCATTCCTCCTCATGGGTAGCCTCCACATTTTACCTATTTTTTTCGATATTTATTGCCAATGTGCCACAAGAGCGAGGCTTGGGGCCAGCTTCTGTTTGGATGGGTAACAGCAACCAGATAACCAGAACAGCAACAAAACTCAGCATTTAGTTCTCCTAAAGCCAGGCCCTTGCTCTTCATCAGCTGAACACAGAAGAGCACTCAAACCCCATTTCATTTATTTATACACGTTGCTGCGCTCTCTGTTCCTGGCAACTGGTGCTCAGGACATAGTGGCCTGGGACACGCTGGAACGGGGCTCTGGGTCACCTTGTAAGTGGTGGCAGCAGCTGCCTCCTGGATCAAGCGTTTATTAACCAGCAGCTCGGGAGGGCTCTAAATTAAGTTCTCTGCTCCGTTCCCACAGGGGGGGGAGGAAAAAAAATACGCCGCCGCCACCAAATCCCTATTTGCTTCCAGCAGGACTCGCTGAAGTTTCCCCACTGGTCCCTCCTATCCTTGCCAAGATAAGCTGCCCAAGCCCGGGTTTCCGTCGGCAGCCCTCCGGACTACAGGGGACCACTTGCTATTCCAGCTGCCACAGCTTTCCAGAAACCACATAGCCTTTTTTTGGTTGGTGGCAGTGACATGCGGCTTCTCTGCTGGCACAGATCCAGCCCTTGGACCACCTCTGCCTCCGAGATGCCTGCGCAATGCCGTCCCTACAAATGCCAGCGGCGGAGGGTCGGGCACCGAGGGTGCTCCGGGCCCAATATCAGTCGTTTGGGAGGGGAGACTGTATAAATAGCTGGCGTGCACATACTCTGGAGGAGCAGCAGGGGAGGGAGGAAGGGAGGGGGATCTGAAGTGTTGGGCCCCAGCTGTGAACTCCTCTTGTTTTTGTTTTAGGGTAATTAATGTTCCCTTGAATAGAGCCAGGGCATGGGCTCCTGTTTCTGCAGCTTTCAATGCTACCAGCAGCCCTTATTGGACTGGGTTGGGAGCGGCGGGGGGAGGTTTGTATTTCCTGCCATCCCCATTAAATGAGGTAATGCGAGCGTGGGGCCGGGCGGCTCGGGGGGCTGGAGGCAGGACACAGGCAGGGGGAACCCACCCGAGCCCAGAGCCCTGCCAGCCGGAGGGAGCCTGCCAGCCCGCTCCCAAGAAACCCCTCCGGAGAGCCGCCCGCCCCTTCCCGCTTCCCCATACTTATTAATTTTGCTGCCGAGGCAGGGGACCACCGTACCCCCATCCCACCGCCCCTCTGCCTGCTCCCCTCTCCCACCCCAAGCTCCCCTCACGCCTGAATTAGATACATTCCCCTTGCGCTCCCAGACGTCTCCATCCCCTCGTCCCTTGACAGAGCAATCATTTATCAAGTTGTTTCACGCGTTGTCGGGGAGGGGGGCCCCGGGGGACGGGGGTTTGTTTCGTCCCTTTGTTGGAGCTCCACAGGACCGTCCAGCTTAGTCTCCAGCCAACTGCTGAGAGTTGCCGGAGTTCGGGAGCAAATGTTAAAGGGGCTGCCTTTCATCTGCGGGCTGATCCTGCTGCCTTTTCATTTTATTCTTCCAGCTTCTGGGATGTTACTTGCTTGCACGCCCCCACACCCACCCCGCTATCATTCCGCATGCATGTTTTTGAGGGAGCAGGAGCTTATTTTCCATGTGCTTGTCTCTTCTCCCCCCCTCAGCAGCTTCTCCTGTCACCAACCCACTCAGCCTCTGGGAGTTTTTTTACCACTGGCCTTTTTCTCAACCTTGAATGTAAGATATCATAAACCAAATTTGGTTAAAGGCAAGCCCCGCTCATGCAGCCCATCTCTTCCTTGCACGCGCTTTCGTGTATTGCAAGCTTTTATCCCCCGCTCTGTGTGCCTGGGAGATGAGTAACTACCTAGAGCATACCACCATCAAAATACAGCATTTAAAAAAAAAGGCAAAAAAGAAGAGACTTTTTGGCAAAAGAACTAAGTAACACTAAAGAAAAAAGAAACGTTTCGAGCGCTCTCGTGCTTTAAGCGCTCTTGTGCTTTCCACATGTAGGACTGGAAGACAGATGATCTGGTTTGTATTGCAGACTGCCCACGCTCACGCAGGAAGCTTGTGGCAGGTCACCTAAACCCCCCTGCACCGCACCATGCCTGACCTGCGAGACCAGGACGCTGCCCGGCTCCCGGGGATCCTGCCTGCCTGCACTCATTAACCAGCCGCTAACACCCTTAGGATTCCTGGGCGGAAGGAAACATGGAAATACAGAGTGCATTAAAGCAGGGATGTCTACCTGCACCCCAAAGCAAAGTTCTTAGTTACCTGCTTGGGAATGGCTGAATAACGAGAGGGTAGCACAAGGAGCTGTGAATCCAAACACACCATTTCCTTCGTTTACCAAAGCGCATATGAAGTGCTTGCAAATCTTATGGCTGCATTTATTTTTGGACAACTATAGTTAGTTACAGTTTGTTTTCTAGCAAGCTGCCAAGACTGTCCGCTGTGCTTATGCATGAGCATTTCCCAGCTATAGCTTGTTGTAGTCCTTAATTTAAAGGATGGACAGAACTTAAAGGCCAAAAAAAAAAAAAAATCCTACTTGCTTAACAGCTAAGTAGCCATTGTAAATTCCACACATTTCACAGCAGAGAGGGCAGGAGCTGCCTGAGATCTGATGTATTCCTCTCACCACCTTGCCTCCATAACTCTTCCTTGTGGAGGAGAGCTGGATTCATTTGCTTCCCAAGTCAATCAACAGAGTTCATGAGTCAGCCAAGGGAATGCTGAAAAGCAAGAGGGTACGCTCCTGCCCCCAGGAACTGATTACACTGCCTCTTAATTGTTCCCAGATTCTATTATCCCCAAAGAGATGGAGCAGCACCAGCACCAGTCAGCTTGTTGACAACATCCACTCCATACAGCCTACCTCATCAGACATAAAGAAATTTGCATTTTTGCAAACCATGGATCTGTTGAGACTACAATAGTTAGGTTATTAAAAAGTCAGGTCTTACAGATGTCTATCAGAAAAAATCATCTGTCTTCTGAGTCAGAGCTGCATATCTTACAATTTTGAGTCTGTTGGTAATCACACGGTCAGAAAGCCATCTGATACCAGGACAGTTCAAACCTATAACCAGTATGATACCCTGCATATCTCTGATCCAGATAATTCCCTCTATTCATGTTCTCTACCAGTGCTCATTTTTTGCCCCTGTTCCCTCCTGTCCTCACCCAAACGAGGACACCCAAAGCTTCGTTTCACTCTTCACTCATTGTTAACTGGAGTATTTTGGTTTTTACACTGCCGCACAGCCTCACTTATTACTGCTTCTTTCATATCACCCATGCAGAGTGTTGACCCTCTCTAACAGTTCAGGTGACAGCGTATGAAGAAGGAAATGCTACATGTAGGACTGTAAAAACAACCTGAGGTCTGTCCCATTATTCAAACCCTTTATGATAGTTATTAAATGAGTAATCACATACATCTCCATTACACTTCATTCAGTACATGGGATTGTGAGACTAGGAAGTAAAGACAGATGTTCAATATTGATTTTTATCCCTCTTATTCTTTATGTATCACTATGCCTAATTTGCTACATCGCTTCCGAGCTCGGCCACCAAATAAGCTATTAATCGCTTCACAGACCTTTTTCTGTGATGGCCTCCACATAGCATCTCAATCCAATAAGCATTAATTCTTTTCTCAACCTATTTACAAGTTAATGATTTTTAATCTGATTTGACAAATGAGAAATTGGGGAAAAAACAATGACCAACGTGAGCAAAATTCGCCACTCCATTTAGGAATCCAGTGGCTGCACCTGTATTTGAGATTACTCCCCAACCCCAAAAAAGAACGCCACAAACCCCATGCCTGGCATTTTTATGGCAGCATTTAAAACACAACAGAGTTTTAATTGTCATTTTTCCCAAGGCTATGAGAAGGTGGGTAGGTAGCAATACACCCCAGAGGCAGGGAAAGCAAGGGAGAGAAAGGTGCCTTGACCAAAGCCACTCAGAGAACCTGTGGCAGAGGCAGGCTCTTCCCTGCAGCACCGTTACCAATTTCAACTTCAGCACTGAGATCTCAGCACTTTCTAAAGCCATAGTTTGGCAATACAGTTAAGACAGCTTCAGGGGGTTCAGTACTGAACCAGAAGTGCCACAGAGCACTACTGAGCATAAAGTCCCTCCACCATTTTTAACACATCTCCCCAGTTTAGCTCTGTACTGGCCGGCACCCATGGCCATTCCTCAGCTGGCTAATTCAGTGAATGAAAAACACGCCCTTATCTGTATCATCTGGATCACAAGCAGCCAGGGATGGAGGCACGTGGAAGGAGCCAGGACCCCAAGCCAGAGCTCTGCAGCACAAACAGGAGGTGAAGGAGCCTTTGCCCTCTGTGCTTCAGCCGACGCCGTAACTTGTGGAGCCTGTCCGTGACACGGTCTGGGACCTCATGCCAGTCTCCCTTGGCCTCACCTATGCTCTTTGCCAGTTCCTACAATAGCTCGCAAACAATTGTGTTGCCACAGCTGGGGGAAAGCACATGTCCCAAGCTGCTTCGGAGGAGAGCACTGCCACCAAGCTGGGTAAATGAAGATTTCTTGTGAGAAATGGGGCATAGGCAACTCACTCAGAGCCACACGTCAGTCTGGGTCTCTGCAACAGGGATGAGTGCTGAGACTGAACATGCAACTCTACATCAGTATGTTTCTGTTGGCAAACTCTGTCCTTATTCCTCTATTCCTACACCTCTTCCACTCATTTGAGGGCTTCATTGTAAGCCAGACAGCCAAAATAATTTCAGTTAAAGAAAAAAACAACTCCCAAATTTAGCTTCTGAAACCTGGATCCTTTCTTTCCCACCCCTCCCTTCATAAGCATAGCCCCACAAAGTTGAACTGGTGGATGAAAAGGGGCTGTAATCTCTTAGGATAGACGAGTAAAAGAGGGGAGAGCCAAGGACCTCACACCTGCCTTGCCACTGGCTAGACCGACATGGCACTACACCCTCACTTAGCCAAAAGACAGCCTTTCTTTTCCCACGGCAGCCCCCATCTCTCATGTCCTGCCCCCCTTCAAACTTCTTCAGCAAACGAGGTGAGAACCACATAGCTAACAGCTTCGTTCAGTGCGTAGCCTTGATTTATACTCTCAGCACCATCTGCCCTACAGAGCAAGCACTACCATTCTCCCATGGAAAAAGCATGTGACCCTGTAATTAAAAACAATGATCATCTGCAGGTACAAGGCGATGCATTAAAGGTTGCACAGACAACTGTAAATCTATAGTCTCCTGTCAAGTAATTGAATTTGTAATCATTTAGCATCAGTTTCAACACAGAAAACAATAATGTACAATAACATCCTCACTATCATCTCATGGCAGTGGTTTGAAGCAGACACCCTCTCTGCCACTGCTACCACTTGAGCTCAAGTACAAATTCCATTAGCAGGCAAGCAGAGAATATTGCTTTTTGAAGCCCTCACTGCAGGACAGAAACACTGAAAAGCATGCAGAAACAGCCCTGTTTTATGGGCAGCCTACCCAAAGGTAAGCTGTTAAAAGTGGGGGATTTTTCCCCCAGAGCTAATAGCTCTTCAACCAGTTACATTATGATTAGCAGTTGGATTTTCACGGTATCACTATTGTTTGCACCTGCCCTGTTAGAAGTTTGGGATTCTGCTTCTAGCTGGTGACATTTTCCATACTTACAACAGCACTGAAGGTGAAGCATTATAAACGTTAATTAGGCATGCTGATATTTTCATTATTAAAATATTAGAGTAAAAAAAATGAGGTTTAAGTTTGATGTCTTGTCTGAGCTGGTGCACTCAGTTCCTCTTCATCATCCATAGTGAAAGAGAGAACACCTTCAGAGTGATTCATTCCAGTCTAAAATAGACTCCTCTCATCTCTCAGAGATCAATTTCTTTCCACTGACAGTGATGAACCCTTGCATGATCAGTCTGACATGACAGTCCACTTTGAACATTAAATTATTCTTGCCCCTTTTCTCATCCCCACCACTTATTCCAACTCCTACACCACGGTATGGCTGGCACGACTGTTTGCCAGGCCACTCTATGAGCCAGCTCATAAAACTAATCCAGGCAAAAAATAACTGGAGGGAAGGGGAGTTGAGGTGTTTTGCTTTTTTTTATCCACCAGCCAGATCAGCCCCCTGACCTATTTCAGTGTGGCCCCACAAAGAGTTGTGCTGGCACACCTGAGAAAGTGCTGCTAGGGATGCAGGGACCAGATAAGTCACCTAGCTTTTGGGCACGTAGTAGTAGATGAAATGAGCTAGGTCTTAAAAAACCAAAGGCCAGAACTCTTGGGCTATCTGTTCTCAATAATAATAATAATAATTAAAAAAATCTTCCTGTCTGGTCTAAACTGTTTCTGGCAAGGCAACAGCTACTATTTTGTGCGTTCCTTACCCACAGGTCCCATTTGGGACTCCTGAAGCAAGGTATCAGTGCACAGGCAACAACCATCCCTCAAAGGCAAACTATTCCCTACAGAATGAGAAAAAGAACTGGCAGTTTCCAACCCTGTCTTATTACCAGTCACAGTTTGAGTGGAGTTTCAAAAAAATACCAGCAAAAGGTGTATCCCTGCCTCAGAACTAAACCACCTTGCTTTCCAGCTCCCCTTCTTGCCCGAGCTGAATTTCAGCAAACAGTTTTAGACCATGCATTGCTAAATGTTCTCTTAAAACAACGGTTGTGGTGATTCTGTTCTCTTTTTTGGGGGGTGGGAAAAGGGAAAAGAACTGAGAAAAGTATTATGCGTTCTTCAGACCGTGGTTAACCTGATCTACTGTTGGCGACAGCCTCAATCCAAGCAAGAGGTTGGACTAGAGACTTTCAGACGTTCCTTCTGAGTATATATTTTTGTGATTCTATATTGGGGTTTCCTTATCAGTCTTTCCTGAAATCAGGTCTTGGCTGGCTTTCCCTTCATAATGGTCTTCACAGATCATTTACACCTTCAAAGTCTCAGCCTCCATTTAGCATCACCTCCTTCTGTTCAGATGCCTTCTTTCACTCTGTTCTCCATGTACGACATAACATAAAACCAGATGCACACCATGAATGGTCAGGAAAAGCAACAAGCAAAGCCATTACACCCAGGGTCGGACACCAGTGCAGCAATACTCCACCCATCATGACTAAAGGAATGTGATGAATAAGCATTTGGGGCTGGATGCATGTGTCTATATGAACGCGAAGAGGTACACACAAAAGGTATGGTTGAGCAATGTTCAATACACCTTGGACATTTTGACGGAAAAAAGAGGCATTAATGTACCCAGGCTAAAATGAACCTGTCTCCAAGCTGCAGCAGGTGCCACTCCCCATCCCGCTTCTTACTGCATTCAGGAAGAAGTAGAAAAATAAATCAGGGAAATCAGCATGGTTCCTTACTTCCCAGCTATAGGAGAAAGGGCAGCAGAGGAGAGGATTCCTCCTCTTTGGTTGCAAAGAAGCAAACCATTCTTCTGGTGCCACAGGTCAGACCTCGTACACCCCTCCTACAGGGGGAGGAATGGAGACTCTCACTTGCCCTCTCTCTGGGCAGGAGTCCCAGACTACAAATAAGAGGTTTTATTTGGCAGCTGGCTGTTTGTCCTACAAGAGGGCTCTGCCCTAGATAATGTCAAGCATCTGTCTGTTAACCAGGAAACATCACAGAAGAAAACATCGCCCAAGCACATTTGTTCCTCTGCTTCTAAGGAACCCAGAAACATCCCCACGCTGTTCAGCATCTCCTACCCATCCCCTGCTCCTCACCCTGCCCCTGCCAAGCCACCAGGCTAGGCGAGGGCTCACACGCAGTGTGATTGCTTTTGTGCAGTACACCCAGCTAACTCCTCAACACTCAGGCACATCCTCTTGGCTCAACTGTGTATAGCCCTACTAATTTTTGTGGGTGGCAGTGGGGAAATAAGCACTCAAAAAAAGAGAAGATGGGGAACTTGCAGAGCCCTTGCCATTTGTTTAGCTCAGACACAACTTCAAGCACTGCTGTAATTGTCTAGAAATCAAACAAGTGGTTGATAGCACCAATTAACACCTTCCAGCATAACAATACCTTCATCTCATCTCTCCCCATTCTCTCAACAGCTTGACATATTGGCACCCGGAATGACTTCTCTCCCAGACAGCAGACAAACAGTAATATGGAGGGGAGTGAGGAATTAAGGTGTACACAGTGCCCTAGCATGAGAAGAGAGGCAGCCCAAAGTACTAGCAGTTATAAAACCTTATATTAGAATAAAAAATTAGGAGTTAACCTGAGACAACCAAGAAGGTGAAACTAGTCTAGTGAAATACTTTTTACTGAGACTCAAAATGTTTTTTGTTAATAGCTACCAGCTGAGAAGATTTTTTAGAGGGACCTTCCACCAAAGAATTCTTCCCTCTTCACACGGGGGGGAAAAAGCCATATGAGCAAGTTAATCAAACTGAGGGAAGATTTTTTTAAAAATCTTCAAATTTTCTTTAGTGTAAAGAAGCAATAAGCATAAGAACTTATTCATCTTTAAGTTACCTCTTCAAGCTTCTTGTGTAAACTTAAGTTTGCAAGCTCAACCACATGCAACAGCCTTGCATTACAGGGGCACGTAGACTGCTTCTATAGCACTCCATATTCAGCGTACAGATTGGGTACCACACAGAGCAGCAGTCATCTCTAGGTAACAACCAGGGGATATCCCACAGATAAAACTTTGGTTTCAGACGAGACACTGCTTTCTGCGATTACAGTATAAAACTGGAGTACATCGACTTGAACTCACTGGACTTGCTCCAAATTTACACCACTGTGACTGAACACAGCATTATGCCTGACAGGGAGAGGAAAGAGGCAAAGGCTTGTTTTATTCAATACACTGTTTTATTAAAGTAATAGGACTGTGGATGTGAGATTCCCAGGATTTAAAGCAAAGCCAAGTTTGTGGAGAGGCAACATCTACTAGATCAGCAGCTACAAACGGAAAAAGTAAACAGCTTCTGGATTCAGAGCTGGGTTTTTTCCCCCAGAACTTGTGCTACCACTTAAAACAATAAAAAAAAAAAATCCTTGCCTGAAAAGAAGGCTAATTACCCTTCACGGTGACACTGCCCATCTACCTTAAGATTCAGCTGGAGGGATAGCTGCAGCTTGGGCACGTTCCCAACAGGGACAAGCCTCAGGCTTTGCTCCTCACCAGAGCCTAGGAAGGACGGCTGCTCGGAAAGGAGCAGTAATCCCAAACCGGCTAAGCCAGGATGCCTTCCACCACAGCCCAGGGGCCTTTGCCTCCAACATTGAAATGCTAATCTGACTTTGTAAACCCATAAACAAAAACAAAGAGGAGGACACAAGAGGTAAAAAACCTCCCTGAACTCCATCCCCAAACCAAATGTCCGGCATTCAGGCTCTGTCCTACAGAGCATGATTTTATCCACAGGAGTGGGTCCCACTAGCTCTGATATCAAAATTGCTGGCAGGCAGCATCTTTATGGTCAGATGCATTTAAATGGCCACTTCCACCACACACTAGAATATCCTTTGTTTCAGAGATCTCAGAAAACAGCTTTTTACTGCAACAATAGGCCGAGCACAGACCTGCTAGCCTTACTTATTGCCCTTTTACAACAGGACACCATCAAATATTAATAATACTAAAACCTAACTGGCTTCTGCAGCTGGGCTCAAGCTTGACCCTGCATGCGCTGAACGCACTTTATCTACCTCCCCCCAACCCACACTTTTAAGACCTATGCCTGCCCACTCGCTCACACAATGGGGGCAGCACCTTCCCGGAGACCCCGTCTAGGAGTCGGAGGTAGGTACCATAGCTCTAGGTCTGCCACAAATTGGCATGGGGCGTGTAGGTCAGCTGGTGGGGAGAACAGGTCCGATGGCTTCCCTTGGAAGCAGAGATGCTAAATCTCAGGGATCAATAGGGACACACGATCCCAAGGCTCGCTGGCCCTTCTCTCTGCTTACTCTGCTCTTCTTTCAAACCCTGTCAGCATACCCACATCTGTAGAGAGTCAACACGGGGGATCATTTCTCACCAGCGAATGCTCCCTACTGGAGGGAGCACTGCAACCACCTAATTACCCTGAAAGTTGCCCTTTTGTTTCCCATCCTCCCTGTTTTCTTCTGTCTCCTGACCCGTTTTCGCAGGCGTTTCAGGCTGCCTGTCATGTGGAAGCCAGATTTTAAAGACAAAGCAGCAACTCAGATATTTATCCCTCTGCTGAGGATCGGCTGACTCTGAGGGCACCGCTGCTACCACTGATCTTCAGGGGAGAGGATGAGGACGGATCCAGCAACACGGACCACGGGTAAGGGGAAAGCAGTTCTGCACGCCACGAACGGAGGAGCGGCAATTCCTTACTCTGGTAGCTGAAACCAGCCATGGTTAACATAGGCCAGAAGGTCCAAGGGCTCTTCTCTGCCAAGTTTAGTCTTGGATGACAGTGAAATGTGCTTAATTTGACAGTTTCATTTTAACATGTATGGGCAAAGTCTAGAAGGAGACAGCAGCAAAGGAGTAGAGTTGGATCGTTATAAGGTAGCTTTCCTGTTGCCTCAACCCAGTACTCAGTACTAAAAATGGATACAAAAAATTATAGGTGCTGACTCTTCACCCTAGCAATGAAATAATTGAACACAGAGTGTCTTCAACACTATAACAATATTCTCACAGGTTATAAAAAAATTAGCCTTTCACTATAAATGTCAAACTCTGTGCCACACCTCTGGTATTACAGAAGCCGAAAGCTTGGGTGCAGGATTGGGGCTAGAAAATGTGAGGCTGGAAAACAGGGAAACTTTCCCCTTATTACTCTTTTCACTTTTTTTTTTTTAATGTATAATAAAGGAAAGTTATGGCACTGATATGACTTCTGTGTCCTCCTCAAACTTTAAGAAATATGCTTGTATTTCTGTGAGGATGTGGAAAATGCAGTTCCTCATGCAGCCACTGAAGCAGTAGAGAGAAATAGGTGGTCAACAACAAGTTTAATGAGTGTAATCCTGTCAAATGCATGGAGACAACCTGGCTTGTTTGGGGGTCTATGCCAGTGGGGATGGGGAAGAAGAATGCTTTGAAGGTACATGAGAACATCTTCTGATCTCTGCTTGACTGTTTCTCCTGAAGAACTGTGAAGTGCACCTTTCTTCGCCAATACTTTGCTCTTCATCAGGTAATACAAAGCCATCGTCTGGTTTACAACGCATACCTAGGCACCAACTTCCATAAGCCCAGTGCATTCTCCAGGCTACTTGAGGAGAAGATTTTTTTGGTAGAGTGTTGCTAGACATATTCATTGCCTGCCAGGTAGGCGAAACACCAAGTACTCTGGAGGGTATAACAGTGCGTTGTCTTCTCCTCTCCAGGCTCTTGATAAGAAAGGACCACCTTGGCAGTTCAGCACTGGCCACTTTGCCACCATCACCCCCTTCTGCTCACAGTCCCCACATTGGGGAAGCTGCCCTCTCCATTTCACACAAGTGCACCCCAGGCATGCAGGGCAGTGAACGGTTAATTTAATTAGTTCTCTGTGTGCTCAAAGAATTACAGGCAACTTCATTTAATTATTAAGTAGCCAATCAGGTAATCTCTGTATCTGATTAGCACGCTAATGAAATAATGTCTTCCAGTTCAAAGCTGTCATTCCAATCAGGAGACAGCCCTTCAGCTAGAAGGAAAAGCTGGCCAGGTTTCCATGGGCTCACGGCTTTGGATTTTGGAGAGGGGATGGGAGCAAAGAGTGGTAACCTTTCCGCCTTCCCTCTCATCATCTCTATTCCTCTGCACAGAATAGCGCGGCTCCCCCTTCCAGACGGGCAGGCATGTTGGCTCCAGAGAGGCTCCCTGATGCTCCAGGCAAGCATCCTGTGTCACCACCACCACGCATCCCTTCTCTCACGCTCCCAGATGTCCAAGAAGACTCCAGTCGACCAGAGCCCGGAGAGCGCCAGGCCATTAGCATATCTCCTAGGCACTGCCAACTGAGAGATCTGCTAAATATGTGGGGCATGACTCTGCTATGGTCCACATGGGAGAAGAGTCACACAGCAAAGCCATTATAGCACTAAGAGGAAGCCAGAAACCCTCCTCCCTCCCCCACGCCGCGCTCTGCTCCTGTGTCACATGCAGTTATTTCCAGCCTGGGGAAAAGTGCAAGGCGGCAGCTGTCACACGAGGCAAGGACTTGCCCCTTTTAAACAGGGATTTCAGGACTAAATGACCCATTACAATTAACACAGCTGCAAGAACTGGGACACTTCCACACTGCCCGAGAGGGGCTTCCGGAGTGGGGGAGGAAAGGAGGAGACAAGCGGAGGGTTAGGATCGTACTTCCAAGACCTGGCGTGGAGTCTCCCACCCCTCCAATTTTAAGTATTAGCTCAGCTGTCGTCTTCCAACTGTTACTGCTTAGCCTAAGCCAGCGAGGCAGCCGAGCAGGGGTGTGCAGCCCAGCCCAAGCCCACCACACCACCTCCTCCATCAGCCCCTTACTCACACGACTGCTCCTACTCAGACCCAGTTCAGAAACTCTCTTTCCCAAAGAGCAGCACCAGCTACTTTACTGTGTGACAGCAGCACAACTGCTTTTTGCCTAACCATACACATGCTAACTCTTAATTAGCTGGCCCAGGTTTATCAGAGGAGCTGCAGCAGGATGTGGTTGAGCATGACCAAACTATCCCAGCAGTTATCCGAGGAGCCCAAAAGACATTGCTGTCCACGCTCAAGCCTGTCCTGCTGCATCTGTACTTCTGTATGTCCTCTGCTGCTGGTTTAAATGCTAACTCAGCTCCTATTGCCACAGCTGCCAGCGTGCCTTTGCACCGCAGGGCGGGCATTCCCACTTCTGAGCGCTAGATCACCTTCCCGGTAACGCTTCCACTCTCACGGTGCATTTCCCAGGAAAAGAGTAGAGCCTTCAGGATGCTCACACCAAACAGCACTAGTTTTGTTTAAGTCACCACGCTGAAAACGAATACAGAGAGAATCCCAAGAGGAAGCAGAAAAATTGCAAGCAGTCCCCAGCCGGCCAGCCAGCCAGCTGGCTTTCTATGAGAACACTGAAGTGTTAACACTTTTTGTTGACCCTTTTTTTCCTGAACATATCCCACGAACAAGAAACAGTGCTGCCGAGAGCAAAGACATAGCTCCCTCTCTTCTCTCTGCTGACTACAGCTAGTCCAAATGAAGGAAACTGGTTAGATCAAGAAATTCAGGCTTGGACAGCACAACGAAGCATCCACTAATAATCAATCCCTTCGCAGCAGCCTTCCTGCCAACTGGCTATGGACTAGGCAATGATTATAAATTGTAGTTACTCCTCCAAGAAAAAACAACACAACATCATATGGTGGTCCATGCTCATCCTTTAATTCTAAAACCAGTCCCGCTTACAAAAGAGACACAAGTCTTTCTAACTGCCCGTCCTGAAAAAAAAACCCAGCCCTGAAATCCAAAGCTGGGTTCCTCCTGGCTTGTGCTTCGCTATTCACAAAAAAAACACCAAAAGGGATAAAACTTGTGTCATTAAAGTTAGCAAAAAATTCTGAAAATGCCAAGGGGGTGAGTTTATTGGCTACCAAGATACTATTGTCACCCCCATATTTCTGGCATCCTGCTACCTCAGGAAGCGCATACAGGAGAACCTGCCGAGGCAGAGCTACTCCACCACTTATTAACCAGCAGGCAGAAGCAATTCGAGCCCGACTTAAGCACAAGCGACTGAGGCGGCCACCTGGGGACCCGCATTCCTTGACAGCTCCGCCATGCACATTCCAGCCCCCTCGTCCCCCAGCCCTGAAACCAGGTCAGGGAGGCACAGCATGACCTGATCTCCACCTCTGATAGCACCGAGACCTGTCCCATTCCTTCTTGCCACCCTTGCCACAGTCAGGCCACATGCGCCGCCTCTCGCCCTGCTGAGAAGCGCAGAGCAAGGATACAGATACCCATCCACACATGTGAAGGGACTCCCTCTCAATGCCACGGCTATTTGCAGATCAGCCATCATCCAAAACTTCCCAAAATGAGAAAGTCCGGGCGTTTGGCAAGTCAGACACTTACTACAGTGAGTAGTTTGTTCTGCCGAGGGACTCATAACACCCTCCCAAATTACACATTGCCCTTTATGGGATGCCGCAGCAGCTGGAATCGGCTCCCTTCTCACATTCCTTAATAAGCACTTCCATCGGAGAGCAGGGTGGATGCAGGGCATCAGCTGCAGTTAATCATAACCAAGAGCCGGGCTCCCTTTCCCCATGCTCCGTGGCGCTATCTGCAGTCTAAGAATATCCAGCGCCACCCACCCTGCTGGGGCAGGGGGAGTCAAGTGGTCCGAGCTCCCAGGCATTACAGGTCTCCCTGTTACAGGAGACTTTCACTCTGCCTCCCCCAAGCAGCAGCCTTCAGCAGGGCCCCTCGATAGCTGGTTGAGATCCTACAGATCATGGAAAGATAATCCATTGCACTACTAATACACTACTGCAGCTGTCCATGGAGAAAATCCCCTTTCAACAAAAAAAAAAAAAAACCCTCAAGCCCTTTGATCCTCTCCAACGCACAATTATCTTAAGGGCAAAATAGTCTTCTGTGCCTCGGCACCTTGTATTGGGCTGAAAGAAAGGAAATCGAGACTGCTATTCCCTGTTTATTCTACACGGCTGCCCTGTCCGACAAGGCAAGCCGCTCAGGCTTCTTCAGCACAGGCAAGCAAATCCTGATGGATAGATACCTGCAATTGCTGGATGACCAGAGCCTAAGGGAAACTTTTTTGGGGAAAATGGTTTGGTTTTTTTTTTTTAAAAAAAAGCCTGAATTTCTAAGAAAGGTAATAAAATTTTGCACTATTTTGTTTTTGGGCAAGACTGTCAGCTAGAGTGAAGTTTAACTGATTTCAACTGCACGTTCGGGTCTGACTCTGGGAGGAACAATTTAAAGGATCACTATCAACTTCAATTTAAACTTTTTCTAATCAGAATATTAACTTAGAAAAAAGAAATATAGCAAGCCTTGGTATAGTACCAAAAAAGAACCCCCAAAACCCTTTTACAGAGGCTGATAAGGGTTCTTCCCCAGGTGCCCCCCTTGCTGCATGACCTCTTGTTACCTGTGCAGTCTCACTCCACCTGCTACCCAGGGCTGCAGTGTGATAAGCATTTCTTTCAGCAGAAGGGTCAGCTATAAAAAGCCCTTCCCCTCCCCGCTGCCTGTTTCCATTCCTGTGCCACTGCTTCGGTCATGCTGGTACAACCCTTTTGTGGGGCTGCGGAGGGAGCCGGCCGGGGGAACTGCTCCTGGTTAGACGCAGCTCACTTTAAAAAGTGTTGCGGTTTTTAATCCGGGTGAGCAGTTTTACTGCCATCTGTGACGGGTGGCAGGAGCTGCCGTGGGAAGGCAGCTTGAGAATTGATGTTCTCTGGTTCCACCAGACATCGCTCATGAGTCCACACTAACAACACAGGGAAAATGGCCACGTGATGTCAAACCCTCCAGTGAAGAATACAAAAATAGGGAAAAAAAAAAAGTCACTTCTTTAGCACCCTGAAATCCTATTAATTTCAGAGGTACTCACAGCTGCACTTTATACAAGGATTTTTAGAAAACTCATCTAAAAATCCCAACAAAGTATTACTTCTTGTGCACATTTCTCCATCAGTCAGCCATGAATAAGTTCTGAATTCTTGGCTGACTCAACCAAAAGCAACAGGAGTGCTGGAGCCTCGGACACACAGTTTCTATAGAGAGTGCTCACCATACTTGGCCCCTGCAATCATCCCAGACATGTTTACATGCCAATGCACACGTGGCCTGAGAGCTGCATGGGACAAGACATGATCTTTGCGAGAGGAGGATGCAGAAAAGAGGATAATTAAAGAGAAGCACGGAGAAACATCAGACGTGGGGATGTGAAGGTCTGCCATCCTCCATGCTCAGACTGGGAACCCTTCTGAAACCAGGACTCACTTTTACTTGCAAGTGCAATGCAGTTTGCATTTGAAAATGCATTTCACTTTTACAGAGCGCCCTTAACATTACTTATTCGGGTGCCATGAGGCATCCTATGCGTTGGGGCAGTAAGGGTTAGGCCTCAGTGAGGTCTTAAAATACCAGAGGAAAGCACGGAAGAGGTCTTGCTTGCCGGGTTTTTTTTCCTTGCTTATTTTTCAGCATTTGAACCTTCCCAGCACACCAGAAGAGGGAGCCTTTGACTCCTCTCCCGTGCTCATCATTTGTTTTATATTAGCAACAATGACAAGCTCTATTAAGAGTCAAGCTCTTTAAGTGAACTCTCACCCTTTGCCTCCTAAAACAAACAAAAAACCCAAGCAAGAAAAAAAAACCACAACCCTCTTTGCCTTGTGTTATGGATATATAAATATTTTTGCTGCCACACAACTCCCTGTGTATAGGGCTCACCAGAAATGAGGAAACTAGTTCTGCCTTCCAACCTTTTGGCCGTGCAAAGCTCCAGCCCTTTTACGGCAGGCTTAGCTGCAGAGAAAGAGCCGGAGAATTAACGACTTTACCAAGGAGGAGGAAAAAGACCCTCCAGAGCTCCTTTTACATCACCAGCCCCAGCAACCAGAACTAAACTAAGGCTAGAGTTTCAAGAGCCACGGTGGATCGACCCGGCAGCTCGCGGCCACCAAAAGCACAAGGTCCCGCTCCCACCGCAGCACTGCAGGACTGCAACCCCCCAAAAGCCCAGCCAGGACCCAGCGAGGAGCTGGGCTAGCGCCAGACCACAAAGTCAGAAGCACAACCAGGGCAAGAGCATGAAAGGGACCGGGATTGTCCTTCTGGCGGCTGGCAGCCCCCAAAACCAAAGCTTCAGGTTTCACTGCTCCCTCAGCAGCGCGTGTGCCCTCCTTCCCACCGGGCTGAACACGCCAGCTCAACCAAACTGATGTAAAAACCAACAGAGACACCACCCCCCACTCCGCTGTTGCTGAACTGAGCTACGTTAATATAGGGAAGAGCCGAACCAGTGTAAGTACATCTACGGTGAAGGGCTTGCACTGTTTAAATCGGATCAGTCCCAAAACTGTGTTAAACTGGTGGCCTGGCCCAGGGCAGAGGTGGCCTGAGGACCATTACACCCCTCAGGTTTCAAATTGTTCAGTATTAACTTTACCTGCTGCCTTCTCCAGCCAGCCCTCAGCAGCCCTACCCTGGATTATACCAGCAGCTTTGCTTTTTCAGTGGAGAGCTGGCATTTTAGCTAGGCATTTACAGGATATAAAGAGTTCATCAAGAAGCTGAGCCAGCTCTGAGACCAGTTGCCACGTTGGGCTGCGAGGCGACCTCAGAGCAAAGCAAAGACCTTGGCTGCCATCAGCCCGTAGCATCAAGTTATTCCCCTGTCCCCGGTAAAGGTGGACTTAAAAGCGCCGCAAAAAGCAGAAAAATGCGTGTTCCGGCAGTAAGCAAACCACACTTTTCCCCATCAGCTGTTTTCTGTTCCTCACACAAAAGGCCGCAAAACCCCTCCTAATTGCAGGAGCCCTCCACCTAACAGACCCTGCTCCCTGCTCCCTCCTCCCCAGGAACTGGGGGAGAACTGGGGCACAATAGGAAGGAGACCAGCTAAAGGGAATAGATCTGTTAAATTAACACATTTTCTGTCAACCAAATCAGCTGCCCCCAGTGCTATTGTTGATGAAACAATGGAGACCCCAGGAATGGGCACCCATTAAAAGGAACAAGCCTGCTGAAAGGATACACTCTGAGGCACAGCCTTGTGTGTTTAACAGGATTCTCTACTGTAAGGAAGGAGGAATCACTAGGCTGCATTGTTCCCACCACCACAGCAGATGCTGTTGCTTCTGGTAACGAGGGGGGGAAAAAAATAATAATTTTTATACCGACCTACAATAAGGTTTACACGATAAACTTTTAATTTGGGAACTTTTGAGTGCCTGGCTGTTGTCATTTCTGCCTATAGCCCTTTTCTTGAGGAGATTTTTGCCTGAAAGAAGACTATGAAAGCATCCATTGCCATTACAAAAGTTAATTCTTCACCCTTCATGCAGGCACTTAACAGATGCCAGGGGCAGAATGGCACAGCTCTGCCGGCATTATTGCTGGGAGAGAAAGACGGCAGTTAAGCAGGTCTACATATAAAGCTGCAACACTTTAAAGGTGTTACTTTTAGCTGGTTTGGTTAGAGCAAATTCCAAAAGGAACAAACTTTTGAGGCCTAATTTAGATGCGCTATGCAGAAGTTTACATCAGCTGCTCTGAATTGGTACAGGTTTGTGGTAGTGAGTTTTTGTAAACAAAGCAAACTGTGAAGTCATATTTAAGCTACTACACAAAACATCTTCCCCCCCCCCCCAACAGGGAAAGACTTGCACCAGATTATCTTAAATTGGTTTTTAAACAAGTTCTACTTAAAGCATTAAACTTGTGGGTGCACAAACACGTCAGCTAACACCAGACATAATTTTCACAGCCAGCCGCACTCGTAGAAGAGGCAATTGCCTCCAACTACTAACGCCACAGAAAAAACATCAACCTCCATGTACCCCATCCAAATCTCCAAAAGTCTTATCGCATTCCTCTTTCTCTTCTGCCTTCTACTGCTATGGTCATTCCCCAACTCCCCTGTCACCTAACTCAGATCCATTCAAAATGTTGCTGTCAAAATAACCTTCCTCATCCATTGTTCAGACACCCTTTTGCTGCGTGCAGTCACTTCTTGGTTCTTTTCATAGGCTTAAGATAATGTTTTAACTCACATATCAGCCTCCTGAACTACCTATTCCTTCTTTTTGTATCCAATTACACTAGAGTCTCATTATATAAAATGTAAACACTTGTTAAAAAGTTTAAGATCTACAGTTGGGAAAGATGTGACTTGCATTTGAAATGGAAACTGATATAATGCTTACCAATTTGCAGAGCACTTGAAACAACAGCTCTGAGAAGTATCTCTCTGCCTCCCCCTCCATTAATCTCAATGAACTCTAGAGCCCAATACTGACATGTAGAGTGTTAATGATTCTATTATGAACAGAATAACTAAGGCAGCAAAAGTGAAGACCGGCAAAGTAAGAACTGCTGCTGGAACAGACGGGGGGAGGGGGATGAGGCACTGTCACAGCAACTAAACCGAACAGTGGGTGGGAAAGGTAGAAAGAACAATAAAACCAATACTAACCCTCCGTTTCATTTTGGTTTTTAAACTTGATTTTCAAACAACAAATACCCAGCTCGCACCCTCTACCCCAATGAAGCCGATGCTGCCCGGTGGAAGCAGACCCACCGTGGAGTGACTGTGGTATATAACCCAAATTCATACGCTGGCCCATAAATGGATCTCTCCACACAACAGGGTTGACACTTTTTCTTTTCCGCATGTTTGAAGTCCATCATTTCTTCCAACCCTGTCTACTCGCCGTACAGCGCCTCTACCTGTACTGCCAATTACTCTACCTTTCCTCAGACAATTTGCTTTTTCTAAAGCCAGGTGCTTTCTGGGAGAGCAAAGTTTTACTGAGCAGGTCTATTGTTTGCTCTTGTTTCAGTCAGTGCCCACTCCCTTCCACCTTAACGTTGCCTACCGCCACCGGGGAAACGGCAAGAGGGACGGACATCCTAATGCCTGAACTCTTCTACTGAAAAGATGTTTAAACTAACTCAGACTTACCCTCTATGAGTAGAGCTGACCTACATGAATCCACTGACATTTTGGTCAGCTTGCTGCACCTACTTGTCTCATTTATCTTAATTAGATTCTAAATTCTTCCGATCAGAAACTATCTGGCCATCTCTGCTATCATACAGCACGACGAGGCATCAGCAGATGCTGTGTATGCTACCGCAACACAAATAATAATGCAGTACCAGACCAGAATACTTAGAGGGGTGAAGGCTTAGCACTCAGGTACCATACCACACTGCCTGTGCAATTAACCCCACACAAGCCACTGACAGAACAGGAAGGTTGTGCCGTTTTGGTGTCACGGATCACAAGGGACCCACCCAGAGGGCACAGAGCAATGGGCTCCACAAAGAAATTTTAGCAGGACCTAACATGACAGGACAGTGGACGTCAAAGCATATTCAGCCATCCTGTCCCCACTAGGAAAAATAATTTTTTCAAAGTATTAAAATCCTAACACATTTAGAGTTTAACACGGTAAAAAATATTTTTTGCTTTTAAAGCTGTATCTGGTTTGCACAGATAGAAGAAACCCTGTTCTTTGCTCTCTCCTTCACATGGCCGCAGCACAGCTCTCCCTCTCTCCACACTCTTCCTCCTCGTGGGGGACCCACGGGAGCAGTAGCAGCCGCTGGCTTGAAACAGCCACATAATATTCCTGACAGAAAGAGCCTGTTCAAGAACTAACATGGCAGATACCGCACTACAGGAGGAAAAAGGTGGGCAAGGGCAGCAGTGCCCTGTCTGTGGGTGGGAGGAGTGTAGCTAAAGGTAGAGCCAGAGCCCAAAGTGCTAGGAGGGGGCAAGAGGCGAGGAAAAGCATCTTAAAGCCGTAGTGAAGTTAACAGCAGAGGCAATTTGCCCAAAGGCGCTTTTAAAAACCACAGGAAAAGATTTATGTTTTCCCTGTGTAATGTGGCTTTTCCCCCTTTTCCAAATAAACTAAGTTAACAACAGTGTTTTGACTATTTTCAAGCACGTTCTGGAAAGTCACCTCCCCTCGACCTACCCGGGCAGAAGTTCCTAAATGTTTCAGCCCACAGCTCCCAGGAGCACATGCCAAAAAGCTGGGTGGCCGAGCCATGCTGGCTTCTGTCCAGTGTTTTCAAGTTGTGCTGAAATATGATTGAAAACGTTAAATATTCTCCTAATATTTTCGACGCAAACAATCCCTGCAGCTGCCAGGAGGATATTTCAGTCGCAGAGGGGAGGGCACACGGCCAGGAGAGACTTTGTCACAAGAGGTGTCCCACATTACAGTCCGGTCTTGAAGAGGGAAACAAATCACTCCCTATCATCACCTGCACTAACTTGACTGTGGAAAGCATCCTTTCTGTCCATCAAGGCAATGCCTACCAAAAAAATGATGTGCCCCGTACAGCCAGACCTTCTCCCACTGGAGTACCATTAGAGTATGTAAGGACAAACCCACTCGATGCAGATTTTACAAACCACCGAGAAAAAAGCCACAACAACAAAACCGACACAAGTAAATGCCCACTTTTGAAGTGGCATGAAAGTTTTGTACCACAGATGGCCCACAAGGCAGCCATTTAAAAGGGGAGGAGGAAAAAGAAACCCAAACCCCACCCCAGAAGGCAGAAGTGCTTTCTGCCATCCTCAGAGATCCACGTAAAAACACGGCATGAAGCCAAATGCGTCCCAGAGCACCCGCTCCTGGCCCACTGAACTTTTGACCCGCTGGCGATAGCTGAACCCCTCGTGAGTCCATCGCCGGGTGATGCTGTGGCGGAGATTTGAAAAGAGGAGCCCTGTGCCTCGTCAGGCGCCTGCATCTGCCGAAGCCAGCATGGGGGCTGGCTGCGCCCACCCCCTCCCCGAACAATGCCCAGGGCCCAGCCTGATGGATGCGCTTCTTTCTTTCAGTTTTGGACACCCCTTCCCCGTAGTCTCTGGCTATGCGCTGGTCCAGCAAAAAGAAAAACAAAACATCTGCTTCCCAGGTTTCTGACATCCAGCTGCTGATGGCAGCCCCGCATCTGGAAGCTTCACTTTCTTTTGGGCCAATAAGTAGAGGGCAAGAGGTTTGCATATAAAAAGAAAAAAAAAAAAAAAAAGAGCCCCGTGCTGCTTCCCTGTACTAAAGCCCCCAAACTTCTCAAATACCGTCAACAAATCTGCTCTGCACAGCCGGGATGGGTCCAGATGGTCTATCATTACAGAGCCTTCCAGCTAGCTATGGGCAGACCCACCAGAAGAAAAAAAGTCGGGGGGGGGGGGGG
>WAAD01001420.1:2990-17194 GCA_013389945.1 Fregata magnificens
AGGGGAAGCTGCTTTATACCAATTAAATGGAGAAGAATTGGATGGAGGGCAATTCAATGTATTCACCCTTACAGGGAGATCTGTGTTTAAACATCTCGATGGGACATTTTTTAATGAAGAACTAAACTGCACGCCCTGCGTATGTCAGAAAGGGATAGCTGGGGCCCACAACACTGAATTTCTCTCTGAGGAAGGAGTCTAGTGTGCAGTGTAGCCTCCTGCTGGGTGATATATTTACCTTATCAAGATGCTCACATAGTACTGTGTAAGCATGTATATTCATAAATCACTTCACCTCTGGACTATTGATGGGAAAATGTTACAAGGTTAGAAGGTTTAGAAAACACCTCCAAGTATGTTGAGGCTTTTGTCAAAGTTGATCAGATTCTGTCTGACCCTGTGGAGTCTTCTTCATCTTGCTTTTAAACTTTTTTTAAACTTTTCTCCACCCTCCTCCCATTCCCCTCATTCTCCATTTGCTCTTCTCCATTCCCTTCTTCAATTTACTACAGTGCTGCAGCTCTCCTGACTCTACACACAAACAACTCTTGTGCAGATCTTCAGTCTCAGTCCAGACTGAAGGGGCCAAATCAGAAGATTGTGTAAGATATCAATAGCTGTGTAATATATCAATATCTTAAGCCACTTTGACCCACTTTGCTAAGGTACAATTNATAGTTATAAATTTACTACATTTATCCCAGATCTCAAAACAGTCCAGACTTGTGTCTGTGCTTTGGTTCACAACTGTTCAATTATTCTTGTTCACTATGCACAGTCCACTGTAGGAAACACAGTTTGTGTGCAACTCTTTCTCATGCTGGACATCAATGAAACTCCAGCTCAGGCCACAGCTGGACAGCTTTTAAGCCCATACTTTGGCATCAGTTGAGTTACTCTGCATTGGCAAAGGTGTAAATGAGATCAGAATCTGACCCGTGCTGTACCACTGCAATCATACTTGAGAGCTGAGCTAAGATTCACAGGCAAGAATGTGCATGTATCTGCCAACCCTCAGTTTGTTGAACCTCGGGTTATGTATGCAGATTCTCCACATGAGCAGTAACAGACACAATCATCTGCTGTAGGACAACTGCAAAAGGAAATCATGTATGCTGAGCTCTGGTACACAATTCCTACCTCCTGTGACATGTGCAGCTATGAAGGTAATGACCCCTTTTGTCTCCAACGTCCCTCTAGTTTTCCCAGGAACCAGCAATCAGCCAGACCAAGAATGAACTGCCAGATGCTTCCATCCAACTCCCTCAAGTAAACTCAGTTTAGGCAGAGGTGGTGAGGAATGACTACTCAAGCAGCTCCTGCCAGCTATACTGCCATGCCAGAGAAGTTTGCCACTGTTCCCATAGAGTAAGAGAGACTATAGCTGCTGGGTGGGTGGAGAGCAGCCAGCTGTGA
The DNA here is from genome assembly GCA_013389945.1 of Fregata magnificens. Classification (NCBI taxonomy): domain Eukaryota; kingdom Metazoa; phylum Chordata; class Aves; order Suliformes; family Fregatidae; genus Fregata; species Fregata magnificens. Next base: position 4,407 of record WAAD01001420.1, read on the forward strand.
GGAGGTTAAGGGGAAAGAAAATGCTGCAACTCCTCATCCTACCTCTGCATTTGCCAAAATTATCCTTCTCCTGCGACCTACCCTCGTGTTGAGATCTGTAGTGGGTTGCCTAGGGCACTCCCACGGTCTACTCTCTTCTGCACACTTTCATTCTCTTTTTTTTTAGCTCTTTCATTTGTGTTCTGCATCTCAAAACAAGACATTCAGAGAGACACTACACACTAAGAATTATCATGCATCCTCTCTCACAAGAAAAGATTAATCCTTCCATGGTGTACCTCTGGCTTAGGAGCAGTATCCACTACTTCCCAAAAAAGCTGGGAAATCTGAGAAAGCTGGATGAGCATGCACTTTTGCACACTGCTGTAAAGACAAGAAGCTGAGGAATTTGAGAAAGGATTGCCTTGCTCTCCTTCCCAAGCCCTTTCCTGAGCTGTAGTCCCCTCCCTCAATAAGCGTAATACAGTCCTGAAGAGAACGAAGTGGTAAGTCTGGGAAGGTTGCAACACGTGGATATCCCAGTGTGTTTCTGATCAGTTGCTCAATTTAGGACCTTTGACTACTGATGCAACCCAGTCTGGCTTCCATGCAAATAGAGACAGTGAAGTGGGGAAAAATGAAAGGCTTCCTTTGGTATTTTAAGTGGAGGATGACTTATCTTCCTGAGGTTTTTTGAAAAATAACATAAAATTACATAAAAAGAAGGCAAAATTATGAGTGATCCTGGGAGGTCATGAGGAATAATAAAGATCATGGGAGATATCTCAAGTCTTATAATCAAAAGCCTTCTGCATCCTGTAAACCTGGGACATGCTGAAAGGTGAGCAGAGCTATCTTGAGGAAATGCAACAAGAACAGAGCTTCATCCCAATGAAAATTCAAAGTACTTTTCACATATTCGTTACCATAAACTACTTCAGTAGCCAATATTCCACATTCTTATTCTACCCTCATGAACTCATTCTTGCCAGTGCCCAGCTTTAGCCAGCTGCCCTTTAACTGTGCATCTCTTTTAAGCTGCTTGGGCAGCCAGGAAAGAATTTGTTTCACATTCCCATCCACTCCCATTCAGTTAGGACATATAAAGACTTAGCTTCTGACCCTCTCTCTCCACCTGTGGCAGACTGCAGGGCCGTGGAAGATGAGAAGTAGTTCAGTTCTACAGCAAAGCTGTAGAGCTAGTGGTAAACAGCCTGAGGCAGCAACGGCAGTTTCAGAGCTGGCTTCTCACTAGGTTTGGCCAAGAAGAGACAATAAGGAAGACTGCAATATCTGTGGAAGCATATAGAAAAGTCAGAGAAGAATGCAGGTGGCTGAGTTCACCTCTGGGTTCATCAAGAGTGCTGGGCTCTGCTGGGGATGTAGGCAAGACCCACATTTCTACCCCACCTCCACTACAGGGCTGCAGCAGTTATTCTGATCACAAGGAGCAGTCTGCAATGTAGGGAGCCACCAGCCCACCTGGAGGAACACACAGACAGCCACACTGGCCTTGCCTACGGTGGCCACACCAGCATCCTCCTGCTGAACCACACTCCTGTGCAAATGACACTGCCCAACTTGGTCCAGGGGTCCCAATAATGCCACACATGGCAAACCTAAGAAAGGGGTGGTTACAGGAGTTCATGACATCTGTACGTCGTGTTGATGCCTGCAGGCTCCTCTGGGCCAGATTTCCCTGCTCTGCTGCAGCAAAACCACCTCTACTCCCTGTTCGGGGAAAAAAAAAATCATTTCTTTATGTAATTTTTACCACTCAGCTATGGTGGAGTGGGAGACTGGATGATTCCCTTCTCTCCTCAGAAGAGTGATTGCTTCAGAAAACATTCCTCCAGGCAGAACGGACAACCACTCCCTGTACAAATACGAGATAAACATGGGTACATCAAGTAGCCAGTCTTTCCTATCTCACCTCTCTAACATCTTTGTCTTCTGCCTTGCTCTGTGTTCTTACATACCAATATAAATTCTTTATGCAACAGTCCTACTAGACTTGTGTCCTTCCACTGCTGTCTCTCCCTATAGAAACCGACAGCTTACTCAGAGAGTAGAACATGCACCAGGCACGGACCCCCCCGAGTGCTGCGTGGAAAGGTGGGGAGGAGAAGGGAGAGAAACGATAGGAATAAAGACCTTCCCCAAGGGTTTGGAGTCCAGAGAGGAGACACATGCTATAAAGTGCAAAAATACTTTATTATTGTCATGTGAAGAAACCTCTTCACGTCATCAAGTGCAAGCAAGCTGAATTGGCTTCACAGAGAGAGGCTGCTAGCTAGGAGAAAGCCCTGAAAGCCAGCCCACACTTCACAGCTCTCCGGCGACTGCGTGCCCTACTGGGAGACCAAAAATGCAAGGGAGAACATTTAAAAGCAGCCCATCCCTTCTCACTGGGCTCAAGTAAGCCAAAGTGCAGTTGCAGCGCGCAAGGAAAGCCCCCGCCCCTTGTTTCTTGGGCCATCTTCAGTTCTGCCAGAGATGGCTTCCCACCCCCCTGCCTCTCGTTTACGGGGCCGGCTCAGACTGCGGGCAGGCCTGCCGGCGGACGCGGAGGAGCAGACCACCCCGGCCTGCCTGGGCCAGCTGGAAACCCTCTGAGTCCACCCAGACGCAAGGCGCCTAGGGGCCCTGCTGGGGCTACGGCCTGGGGTGGATTACTCAGGGAAAGACAGGGAACATAAACACTGGCTTTGTTCTGGCCTGGCCCTCAGAGGCATGCAAGAAACAAAGAGAAATTCCCTGCGGCGGCGTCCTCCTGTGTCTGCAGAAGCAGAGTAAACAAAACTGAGGACTGTGAACCCTCTCAGCTGCACGGGTTTGGGCCACCAATCTGGGTGCTGGGTCTCTGCCCGTCTGCTGGTGAGAGGGCATGGTCTGGAAGAAGAGGTACACAGCACAACCTGCCTTGTATAAAAAAATTAAAATAATAATTGAAAACCCTCCCTGGAAGCCACAAGGCTGACAGAAAACCTCTTGCTTTTACCAGACCGCAGGCCCACCACTTATTTTGATCTTCTCACCCTCCACTGGTAGGTCAACCACCAGAGCATGTTGGGGTTCACCTGCCACCAGTGTTGGGGTACTCTGGGTGAGATCAGACCCCATGCACAGTTGTGCCGTGCAGGGAGCTGCCTGGATGCTCTTGTTTGCTGGTGCCCTCCAGGCATCATTTGTAAAGGTGCCCGGAGGCTGTGCAGGGGTGGCTGGCAGCGGCAGATGGTCACAGGAGGGAGCAGGTGGTAGCACTCCTGCTGTCTGGTCCACCCCGCTAAGGACTCAGGTTGGAGACACCGCTGCACCCTATTGAACAACACTCCTGTTGAAGGGCCTCAAACTGGAACTCACTGCTGCTCCTTGGCATATGCTTCTGGCGGCACTTCCTCCTCCCCATGGTATCTTTCACTGCCCTGGGTGAAATGCCCCAAGGCCCCCTTGCTGGCAGCCAGAAAGCCCTGCAGGTCCCCACTAAGGTGGCAGTACTCTCTTGCTTTTCCACCTGCACCCAGCAGGAGGTGGCCAGGCCTGCGTGGGGGAGTGGCAAAGTCTCCATGGCTTTGGCAAAGAGGACACAGAAGGGGCTACAGGCTTCTTGGGCTGGATGGTGTGTGCTCAATCTGTGAGAGAGAGAGCTTGTTTTTCTAGACATAGCTGCAGGGCAGGTGTATATGCTTGTCTACTCTGAGCCCCACGCATGGCCAGCAAATGCTATTCCCCGGCAGGCTTGAATCCCTTCCTTCTCTTATCTGTAAAATCATGGTGACACAGAGGAGGTGGATAGTAATCAATTGCTCTCTCTTTTTCACCAGAAGAACTAGGGAGTGGCAAATGGAGTTAGTGGGAGGTAGGTTCAAAACAAAAGTCATTCATGCAAAGAGTACAAAGACTTCTTATGGAGCAGGACCACGTCTGGGGAATTCTGTGATCTTACGAGCTTTTGGGGTGAAGGATGGCTGCTCTCCACAAACTTTAGGGATTTCTTCTAAAGAAAAGCAGCAAACAAGACTAACTCTGCTGATCCACTCTTGCCATGTGGATCTAACTGGGGTAACTTAGACTTTTTATTCTTTACCCACAGCCCTGTAAATAATTGGCTAATTCAGAGCTCTGCTTCCTGCAGGAAAGAATCAGGGTAAGGTCTGATGGGCACACGTGTGTCCCCCCCTTAAACTATACTCTTTTAGCAAAAAAACAGCAGATATGTGAGTGGCTCTAAACAGTATATTGCAGGAAGATGTAAGCAAGTTATTTATCAACTAAAAGCACAGCCACTTTAAGACTTCTCAGTTGTCCCTGTTAGCTCAGCCTCATCCTATAGCCCTCAACAGAGGAGTCATTACAAAAGGGTGCCTGAGAAAGCTCTTGTCTGCTTTCAGTTCAGCTGTGAAGTGCAGAACCCAAGAAATTATTCCAGCAACATATTCTTACTGCTATGTTGTTGATGTCCCACTTCAAATTTTAGTGTTGGCAGGTACAGGAGGTTTCTTCCCCCAGTGTGAATGGGTGTCCTTGTACGCTAAGTAGTGTGCAATTGATTTGCTGTGAATTCTGACTTAAAATATAAAAAAGAAAGGGAAGGGAGGGAGGGAAGTTGGGAGGGAAGGAAGGAGGTGGGGAAAGAAAGGAAGAAAGGAAGAGCGAAAGAGAAATAAAGAAATAAAAAGAAAGATGAGAGAAGGAAGGAAGGAAGGAAGGAAGGAAGGAAGGAAAGAAGGAAGGAAGGAAAAAGAAAGAGAAAGAACAAAGAACAGAAGAATGAAAGGAAGGCAGGCAGGCAGGCGGGAAGGCAGGAAGAAAGGAGGGAAGGAAAAGAGCGAGTGAGAGAGCAAGAGAAAAGCCAGAGCTCTTTTAGCCTCCCTGTGAGGTCTAGAAGGTTTCATTACCAGTGATAATTTAGCTAACAAACATCTGACCTGAATCAGCTTATGCAGCTATTTGGTCCTTTCTTCACTTTAAAAATAAATCCTGCAGCCCCAGTTGGATAAGCTTGCATGGCAGGGGAGATTTAATCCATACCAAGATTTTGGTCAGATATTTTTCAAACACTGGCATAAATTTTTAATTTGGACTTTGATATCCAAACAGGCCCAGCTGTAGTCCTCCTGGGGATCCTTCCAGAGGCCTGGACTTTGAACAGGCTCCGCAGCAAAGAGCAGAGACTACTGAAAATTCTGACGGCTGGTGCTGAACTACCGAGCACTACGATAAACTGGAAATCAACACATCCTCCCACTTGGAGGGACTGTTTAGAAAGAGCTTCTCGAAGGAGAACAAATGGAAATATAGTACATAGAGGCAGGAAATGCTGGTGCATTTGTGTTTCCATCTGGGAAATATTCTGGGAATGTTCTCAGTAACACAGGATTAACACCTTGAAACAAGAAAAGCAAATAAACACGACTGGATACAGTTTCATTAGTAGTTTCATTCTGTTTTGATTTCCTCTTCACATCACTTGTACTCTGTACACTTTTCTTCGAGTTGTGGCCCAAGGTAACCATATGTTAACTCTTCGGGTGCTGACCAATAAAACAATCGAGAAATGGATTTTTCCTTTCCTATAGCAAGCCTAAATCTTCTTAGATCTTCTGAGATGTCATTTAACTGCAGGTTGTGGCCAGCTGCTCCTTTGTGAGAGCAGCAAGCCGAGAACTTGCAAGACCTGAAAGACATTTTCCTATTGCTTGAGGTCCAATACCCATTAGAAGTGTCAGGCTTTGATATGCTAATATCTGATCTTACCAGCACAAATTAATGCTACAGACACAACTCCTACAGTCATTACGGTAAGTTCAGCACAACCTAGCTGATCTTAAAGTTTCACTGGAAAAACGCCCTTTGGATAAATAGGGAGATGGATGTCATTACACCTTGGTTAATTATGAACGTTTGAATCAACTGGGCTTGAAACAGGAAAATTTGACCGTGCTATGACAGCCCAAAATTGAGCTGATGTGGGTATGTATTTGCTCATCATTCTCTGACACCACATAGTCTCTGCCACCTTTAGAAGATGGCAGACTCAACTTACTTTCTCAACGTCCTAATGGACTGGAATCCTTTGGATTGCTTACCATGTTTCATAACGGATTCCTTAACATTTTCCCTCCAAAATAAAAACATTTTTTCCTAATGGTGAACCTATAATGCACCATGGAAACATCATATGTCACTGTGAATACAGAAAGAGATATTGTAAGGCAGAATGGAAATATATTAGAAAAATTATCTCAGAAGGGTGTCCACAATCTTTTTTTTCTGTTATGCCTGGCTTTAACCAACCATTACATGTGTCGTGTTTCATAAGCACCAAATTCACTAACAAAAAGCAAGTGTAATAAGAGATGTCAACTACGAAAAAAAAAAAACCAAAAAACAAAAACAAAACCAAACCACCAACCATTTTACAAACAGGCAGCCAGATGGGGAACAGCACTTTGTTTTTAAAGACTCTGGCAATAACGGAAGCTGCCAGACTGGAAGCCCTGAAGAATGAAGTTCTTGTTGCCACTGATTAATATACGATACAGTGTCAGCTTCCCCAGCAAAATGACAATATCTACTGTTCTGAGAAGAGAAGTAATTTGCTGCATAGACCTTCTTGCTAAAACTGTTGTGGTCTGTTTTTGTGATACGAACTCACATTTCCAGGAGCTGGACTGTGTCCACCAGCTCACTTCAGGTGTTCTGAAATGACAAGATATTTCAATAATTATTAGCTTGAACTGATCTGAAATGGTAAAAGGTTTCCCTGCCTTTGATCAAGCCCACAGATGATATAGTCCACTGATTGCCTGTTTTTGTGGTACCTGAGTTGGAAAACTGGAGAGCCTCAAAACAATCTAAATCACTCGAGGTTAATCTCTTCTTATTAAGCTCACCAACCATATTTCATTGAAGGTCCTGATTTTCTCATGAATCTATAGAGAAGTGAAAAAATGTCAGGTCTGCACAATACAGGAAAATCCCTTGAAGCAAGTCGAAGTTTTTAAAAATCTTGTATTGTGGAGAGGGCCAAGAAACTACTGGAAATGGAAATCAGGCTCTCCAAAGTAGCTGACTTTATGCAAAGCAGGCAAGTGCAGTCAAAACACTTACAGCAATCAATTGAAGTTGTTGGGTAAAGTTTTTTCCATGTCCCATAAATTATTGAACAGTTAATTTCGTCTTTGTGCCTGCAAGACATTCTAGCTTTAGGATGACAGCTTTATCCATTAAAGGGAGCGTGGTGACAGCAGTACAGAGAGTGCTGAGAACGCAGGGAGAGAAGGCCCATTCTCAGCTGCATTACCACTGAGAAATACTGGGACACATCAACATCTTAATCAATATGCAAGAGTCAATTACCGGGGAAGCACAAGGCTTAAGTAGGATCTGATTATTAGGTCCATGTTTAGTCTACCAAATGGGTGAAATCAATACAAAGCTGAATATCATATAGAAAATACATAGCCATCCACTCCTACCCAACCTTTCTCCCTCCTTATTCCCTCCTGGGCCAGGTTCACACAAGCCTCTCTCTTTTTCATATTGCAAGGGCAGATCTCAACGCAGGCAGCAAAAAGGACAGGAACAGAACAGATTGCAAAGGGCCGAACTCTGTCTTCAGAGCGAGGGAGACAACTCCTGTGTGGTTCCAAAGGTACATTTCTGGAGGTAAATATCCTTTTGGGAGAAAATCCTTCAGAAACCCCTGTTTCTGTTTTCCTCCCCTTTGGAGGATTCAGCAGATCAAGGCACTTACTGAGTACTGGGAATGCAAGCAGTAGAGAGAGTAGAGAGAGCTGTTTTTTTACAGAAGGGAGCTAAGATGCTATCTAGGTCACTCACTGTCTAGATTTATATCCTGGGTAGCTCCGCGAGTTTGAAAAAGAGATGAGGATGCCCAAATGGAAACAAGAATAGAATTTGGTGACTTAATACCTTTAATGTATAAGTGACTTCAGATATCTGCTCCCTATGCTTGTTGATTTGATTATGTTTGGTAGCAAATTCAATGGAACTGAATCATTGCTTTTGCAGGCACAGCATGAATACATGGAATAGCTGGTTTCACCAATGGCCCAGCATTTTATGTCCATTTTTTGGCCAGTTGTGGGGGTTCCACTTTAAGAGGAAAGGTCAGAAGGTGAAAGCAGTGACTGAATATTGGGAACTGAACCGTTCAATTGCTGAGGAGGCTGGATTTATACTGGAAGCAATTCTGTCTTTAAGCCCTTGAAGATTCAGAAATGCATGGAAAAAATAGCAATTAAGAAAGGTGGCTTCTGTAAAGAAGTGTGAAAAGAATGAATAGTGTAATCTGATCAGGCAGTACAAAAGACTGTCTATGGCAGGTGCTTGTCACACTAAGGTAAAGACCTAAGTTTGGAAAAAAAGAGCAAAGATGGTCATTAGAAGAGGCACTATGGACCTGCCCTGAAGTCAGCTGTAATACCAGCGTTCACTTCCGTGGTGCAAGGTCAGACTATCTACTTAGTCTTCAAAGTCATCTTCAGGTGTGACTGTACTCTTAGTGATGACCCTGCACAGCAGAGGGAATAGAATGCCTTGGTCTCTCCTGCATAAGGAGGCCTCAGCACCAGGAGTCCCCCTGAATTTAGACTAAAAATCCCCAGTCTTGGTTGACAGAGAACGGTGTGAGGGAAGCAGAAAATGGGGAAGGTGTGGCCGGAGAGCAAACTCCGCTTGATATCTGGCATTAGGAGGAGCATAGTTGACTAACTTGGCTGCAGCGCAGCCCTAGTCTGTACCATGACAGAAGCCAGTGTGGACTGGTCTGAAGATTTGGGGCAAGTCTGAGAAACCTCCTGTTTCCACCTATGCAGAGTGGAAAACTTGCTGTGATGTGTTGAGGACGTGCATATACCTGGCAGGTAATGTGCTCTTCCTCCTTTTCTGCTACCAAGTAGGTAATTAAAAAGCAGTGTAAAGCAACAGTTTCAGGGTGCAAAAGGTGTGTCCTAGAAATTTGAAAAGCAAACAAAAATAGGCTGATGTCAGCCACTGCGTGGAACTTTCTGACCTTTGTTTTTATCAGAGAAAAAAATGTGAGAAAAAATTGGCAGTGTAAAGGGATATTGAAAGCATGACATATTTGTCTGTTAAGTATAAATATGAACAGCTATGGAGATCTGGTGCTATGGTGCTAGGTTTTAACTCCAGTAACATTCATCTTGTGCCAGGAAACACTAGATTTAGTACCTGAGGGATTGCAGTCTCAAATACCTTCTCCATTTTTTTTTAATATGCTGCCAAGAATTTAAATTGGTAAAAGCTGGGGACTGACAAAAACTTGATCCCCAAGAGCTTTTCTGGCACAGGTTTATCGGGGAATATGGTACCATTATTTTTATTATAATTATTTTTTTTGGTAGTGGTCGGGGAGCTCATTTATAACTCTGTGACTTCTACTCCCAGATGTATTTTTAAAAATCTTAAATAAACAAAGGGTTTGATTTTCTTGGTGGCGCTAGGAGCTGTCATTCATTTTATATACAATATGCCTTCTTGGATTGTAGTGATTTTAACATACTTCTTGAAAGGTCAAGAGCAGGCAACAGAAAAAAAAACTGACTGCAGGGTACACATTCCCTCCAAACCACTACCACCCATTTGGTGCCTCTGTTCTAGTGAGGGATGATCTTACAATATGTAGCAAAGTAAGTTAGGCAAGTCTCTTAGGCCCAGTCCTGCTTTCAGTGAAGTCAACAACCAGCATGTGTTCTGCCATACACGTGTAATGGGAGCAGGCATTTCACAGGGAGGTGTGGGCTTGCAAAGGAAAGGCTGGGCTTCTGTTGGAGATAGACATCTAACAAAATGACACTTAACCTTTATTGGATTAATAGTAACCTTTTCATCTTCTCACTAGATAGAAGGTCCCTGTGATGCCTGAATGGAAAGAGAAGCCAAGAATCCCTCTCTTATATTGCGATCATGACAGAAGGTCCCAAATTAGTTGATGTAAAGTCTAGTTTCGTCTTACAACGTCAGGTAGGAAAGCAAAGGGGCATCTAATTTGCATGCTGATTATGTTGTCTGTATCACAGGCCCAGGAAACTGCCTTGGCCCCTGCAGTGGAAACTGCTAAGATAGTCTCAATGCCGGCTCTGTGAAGATGAGGAGTGCCTTCAGCCTTCGGATTCCACCCTCAAGCTTTATGCAGCTGACCTGCAAACCCTTTACACAGATCAAACAGGCAACTACAAATAAGACCTCTGTCAAATAAGTTTAGTCACTTACTCAAGGTGGTATAGCAAATAAATAGAATAGAGAGCAAAATCACAGAAGTTTCTGATTCCCAGATTTATGCTCGTTTCATCAGGTCACGTTGCAGCCAACAACAGCACGTATGAAACACGAGGGTAATATATACAATACTGTCTTTATGGTCCCGCATTGCTCTCAAATGCCATAACCAGATCTCCCTAAATGTACTTTCAAGTTCACTCAGTAACAATATATAGGGTTTGGTGGGTTTTTTGTGAAAAGTATTTGTCATCTTGTCCCCTGAACAGACACAGCATGGCTTGCGCTGCCTGGGATGCCTTCAGTTTTACTATACAATTAGGTTAGATCTCTTAGGACTTGTACTCTTTCTGATACCTGTGATACGGATAAGTTATCCATTGGATTATTTTTTCCCTGTAGCTCAAAGTACAAGATAGAATTCCTTCCACCTGTTGGAAAAAAATACGTATTTTCTGTTGTATAGAAGCTGTAGGTTTTGGTCTTCTCTTGCATTTTGCTGCTAAAAGAACAAGCACAATAGTTTTCTTATTAAAAGAATTATTGCTTCGGTTTATAGTATGCCTTTTACCTTGAAGGAACACAAAACACTTTTCAAATTGCAGCTTGGACCTGGCAAGCTTCTGTGCCCTCACAGCGTCCCGTTGACTTGAATGATGTTCCCAACACATAAAGATTTCTCCATATGGATCCACTTGCAGATCTGGCCCTCAAGGCACAATTTGTCCCTATGCCAAGAGAATAAAAGCACTTTGAAGAAAGGAAACTTTATACATTTCGGCTCAGAGTTTCCACCTGGGCTTTGTTCCTTGTGGAAGGAGAGGGGTTATGAGCTTCCAAGAATGATGGGTGTTCTAGGATCTGCTGAAGAGCCCAGCGCCAGAGCCCCATTTCTTTCTGGCCCTGCCACAATGCTGCTTTCTGAGTAGCCATGTTGCCTTTTCTGCATGCTGCTGCACATGAAAGCTACATTTCCTACACCTTCCTTCCATTCACCTGAGAGAGTACGCACATCCACACGTGCATGTGGCATGCATTTGCCATCCGTGGTGGTGATGAGGGTGGGATTATTGCCCTTGCACAAGGGGATGCTGGCACTGCTAGGGATGATGGTACTGCAGCAGAGAGTGTCCCCAAAGCAGGAAATATGCCTCAACAGATGACTGAGTGTAATCTCAGCAAAGGTCCCTGAGCAGTCTTCCACAGAACTGAGTGACAGGGAGGATGCAACTGCAGAGTCAGTACCTTCCCCAGTCCCCTACCCTGAGTTGTAACATATGGATGGGTTTCTCCTGCTCTCCAAAAGCAGAAATAATTCCCAAGCACTTTATAAACAGTGTTCAGTCTGTATGACACCCTGTAGAAATTCAGCCACCCATTGACAGGGTGATTTAATAGGAAGCATTGTCCCTCATTGGTATCATGTGTGGAATTTAGCAGGCTGAATACACAGGGAAGTATAGTTAGCATACCCAGATTAATACCGCTACTCACTAAAAAAGTTGCATAAAATATCTGGAGACTATAAGGGCAAACACTTTCACTTTAAGCTAACTTCCAACCACAGTCCGCATAAAAGCCCCAGACATTTGTTCATTGCTTTCTCTGTGTAAAGGTCATACACACCCGTTAGTATATGTAATTGGTCATACACTATGTATGCAAGTATATAAACTGCTAGCATAATTTCCTGCAGAGTCTTCATTTACACTGACAGTTTCTGTTGCAAGTAGGAAACAGACAGGTCCACCTCATGATTTGAGAGTCTGAAGAGATCACAGATGTAAGAACCATGCCTTTAGTATGGAAGGGTTAAAATCATACAAAACAAGTTGCAAATTAGCAACACAGGGAACAAATTCTCAAATTTGGGCCTCTGAAAATTGTTTGCAGGCGTGACATAGTGCAGCTTGTCTCCACACTAAATTTATAGTGAATTTGTGGTAACTTACAAAGTAGCTCCTTTTATGTAAAATTATTTAACAGGTTTCACACTGTTCTACAAATAGCCAATATATATTTCTGCCTGTTAATATGGGCCCTTTTTTACTCTGCATAGGTAAAATACTCTATCAAAACAAGTACATAATAGTGTATTCTTTTAGAATACATTTAGTCGAAGAAACATGCACATCCAGTTAAATCCCTTGTTCAGCCTTTCTACTTGAAGCATGTGTTCATTAATTGCTTGAATGTTCCACATTGTCATAACTAGCTGGAAGCATCCTAGCTGAATATGCTCCACACAATCACCTCAGATCAATGCAGTGGTAGGTCTCCTTTCATCCCTAGTCCAATAACCCTCCTCCAACAACAGAGGTCCTCTGCAGGCACAGGGCCCTGATTTATGTTTAATGCAGCAGTGTTTTTACTGCTTTTGGCACAAGATGTTTGAAAGAGGTGAAAAAGACACACAGGCAAGAAGTCTGTTTAGAAAACAATTCCAGCATAAGCACCATATGCCTTCAACTCATAGGTTCATTTCCAGGCAAGCCACCACAGCAAGCACAACAATTAGCTCCCTTTTTAATTTTTTCCCCTTT
>WAAD01001420.1:27317-44935 GCA_013389945.1 Fregata magnificens
ATGAGAAGCTGATGAAAGACCAAGATCACAAAAAAATAGAAGGTGCCTGAAGAATCAACAAATATTTGTCAGAATCTTTTATTTACATGCTGACATGTAAAACCAGAAAGCTAAGATACTTTGTATAAATGAGGTCCCCGCCCAGCATCCTTTTCTGATCAACTTCTTTTTTTAATAAGGGTTTCATTATTATATGCCCTTGAAAATTCTGAGTCTCGGGAGCTGCAGAGAGCATGCAATATTACTTAATAACACCTGAATTGTATATTAGTGTATTAATCTACCACGTGTGCCATTTGTACAGCGTGGTGATTAGTTTAAAGCAAAAGCAGCCAGGATTTCTGTTCCAAATTCTGATGTTCACTTGCTATGGGACATAAGAACAACTCCTTACTTATCTGTGATAGGGCTGAAATTAAAAGACTTAGTTGACTCAACAGATTTCAAGCAGTCTAAAGGAGTGTGGCGATTATCAGGTGAAATCTTCAATACTTTCTAATCTTGGTACATATTCAAATGGCTCCCAAAGCTATACTATTTGAGTGTCTACAATGCATAGATGCTATTTCATCTGTTCTGATAAGGAATTTGTATGCAAGCCAATAGAAGAAGCAAACCTTAAAACAAAGCAAAAAAAAAAAAATCTACATAAAGAAATAATAGAAAAACACATGGAGAAATCCAAGCCAAATGAAAATTAACTTTAAATGTTTGCACTCTGCAGTATATCGTGTTCACACAACCAATTAAAAGAAATGCCGTCTCGTTTGGAAAATATCTATTGATTTCCCAGTTCATCAGATCAGCTTGATGTGTCCGGCAATGGCTCCTATGACATCATCAATATTTTTCTATTTAGAATAATGACTTATTTTATATGCCAAGAGCTATAAAAAAGACTATATACATATATTTCTAAGGACATCAGCTTAAAAACCATCTCGATTTCCCCCCTTAACATACAATATTTTTTATCCACCTTTTAAAAAAAAAATTTGGATCTTGCCATGAGATTCATTTATGGAACTCAGTAAATTTGTTTAGTTTATAAACCGACCTCTAAATCATGTTTCCCCTATTAGATGCTGTCGCTTTGGCCTGCATTTGGGGTCCAAATTACACACATTTTTCTTTTAGAGTATGCAGAACACATTTCAGAGAAATCCTCCCAGCCCTGCTGCCTCCTCCCCCTTTCTTCTTTTGCAGCCTCCTGTATCTTTTAACCGTCTGGATTCCAACTGCTACATATTATCTCTAAATCTTTCTACAGAGTCAAAAAGGCATCCATTTAGCTAGATGTTTATTCTGTTCAATTCACTCATGTATGTTTTTTAAGCTACACTTACAGCTGACTCTCAGCCCAGTTTCTAGCAATGCGAAAGAATATTTATATGCCCTGGACATGGATGCACCCTTAATCAGAACTCCCCATAGGGCCAATTGGCATAGAAAAAAATCAAACAAGATCTGAGCCAGGAACCAGCAATGAGACAGTTTTGACATCTAACCCCGTGTAATTCTTTCTTCTAAGATCCTCACTCTGGGAATGGGGGAGGCAGAAGAAATTCCTTGTCTTTCCCACTCCTTTCCAGCCTACTCAACACGGTGGGCACCCAAGTTCTGCTGGGACACCATTTCACTGGTAGCCCAGGATGCAGGGCAGTTTAGAGAGCTTGGAAACCTTGCAGCTGGAAGTGCAACAAAATGGTATTGCTACTTTTGAATATTGCTGGTTTGCTCTACTTTTATACAATTCAGCCTGTTTCAAAGGACGTGGCCCATGGGGCCCTGTGCTAAACAGTCTAAAGCAGAGTGTTTCTACCCTTGCAGTAGGGTTGAGTGACACAGAGCTAGCTCTTTGCCACCAGCAATGCCATTACCTGCTCAAACTCCGAACTGGGGCCAATCACAGCATTTGCAATACACAAAACAAAACACATGGCCCCAAACCCACTAATTTATCGTACTACTTCAGTAGTTCCTGGAGTGTGGTTTGCTGACCTCTGGTGGTTATCAAAGCTATGAGAGATGGTTTGCCAGTCAGGCCTGGAAAGTTAAAAAGGAAAATTTATGAATTACTAAAGCATGTGCAGCCATGATGTTAGACAGTGGGAAAAGCTGAAGATTTAAATCCCAAGGTTCAGGAGCTACTGTCCTATGCTGCAGGCAGATTAAAGTGCAACACTTATTCCTGTATTGCTTTAGCTTGGTATCGTTTTACCCAGCAAAAAGATCTGAAGTAAATGAAGAAGTAGAGCAGCAGCTTCTGTGTCGCATCTGCTCTCACCTAGGATGTTTCCTTTACTCTTCCTGCCTGCATGGCTCATCAGTCCTACCCCTTACATGTCCCTGTGTCCCCAGAGAAAGGCTCTGGTGTCCTCTGTCACCGGGCTCAGAGAGGACACCTGCAGGGGCAGGTGCTCAAAGCCATTGAGCCAGGAAGAGCAGACACAAGCCATGTCCTTTGCAGGCTTATAGAGAGTCTGCCCCAGGAAAGCTCTGGGTAAGGCTTAGTGTTATCTCTTCTGTTTTGGGCCTAAACCCCTGGTTGGAACTTATCTTTGAAAGCAGCTCTAAGGTGGAACTGAGTCAGTGGCAGTGTGCACAAGGTCTGGGGAGGGCCAAGCCCCCAGACCTGCACTCAGCCGGTGGAGACGCACTGCTTCCCCCACTGTCCCTGACCATCCTCCCCACCACACACTGCCCAGCGAGTCAGAGAGCAGCCCAGGATTGCATTAAATTCATCCTCTGAGAATAAAAAAAAAGGCAAGCCCTACATCTCAGACATTATTAAAGTCTGCTATGAGTCATGTTTGTCCTTGGTTATATTCCTTCCAAGGAATTGTTTTCCTCTGCCCATGGAAATGTACGCTAAATATAAACACAGCTTTCTCAGTGACATTTGACCAGTTTAATGACTATACCATCTTCAAGGACACTTTCTGTTGTTATGTACTGAATCCAGATTTTTCCTATTTGCCTTTTTCTGACAGAATAGTGGCTAAAACAGAATATAGTCTATTTGAGTCTGAAATAATTTCTGGTTACATGACTGCCTGAAATTTTCCATTTAATAAGTGACAAATGTTCTCTCCTTTTACTTGTTACTAGTCGACATGCATTACTTTGTTCAACACTGTACTCTCTTATCTATTTTTCTAGCTTTGTCACTGAACCCCCGAGCTCCCTAACTGCTAGCCCTGGTCCTCAACGATTTGTGGAAATTACATTGAATTAATGATAGAGACAATACCAAAAAGGATTCAAATGAGTATCCTTTTAAGATCAATCTGCTGTGAAAAATTTGCTCTAAACTACTTTTCCTAGCCCAGCCCTGACTTAGTTAGGAGGGATAGACTTCTGTGTTAGAAAATAAAGTAACAGATGGTCAAGAGCACGTCTGGTTAGCATGCTTCTGGAAAATGAAAAACCACATCCACACTAACCATGCTACAAATGAAACTAAACTCAGGTTGTGTTAAAGCAATGTAAAAACATTGTGTGAATAAGGCTTTAGGGTGAGTGCCCTGACTTCTTTTAAACTGTTCTTTTAGGCTGAGTTTGTAAAGGATCCATAGAATACCACCCTTACAGACGACTCTCGGGACAAATGATCATCACAAAGAGATAGTTCTCAATTCTCTTGTATAAGCAGGTGTAGGCTGGCATTTTCAGTATCTGCTTGGTGAGACAATAGTTCATTTCTTTATTAAGGGCTAAAATTTGTCCTCTGATATGTGTGAATGGCTCCCATTGAAGTAAATGAAAATGTCAATTAATTATTTAGCTTAGTTACAGGGGTATAACTACAGCAGTAATGAGAAGAAATTAAAAGAAGAAAAATTTAGATTGACTATCAGAAGAAAATCCCAGGCAGTGAGACTATTTATAGCACTGGAGCACATGTGTGATTTTAAACATGTGATTGATACTGCTTTTTTTCTTAAGGTTGCCTCCATGTGTATTTCAGTTCTTGAACTGGATCTGGACTACACTTTGCCCATCATCATAACATTAGACAGCGGAATAATTTCTCAAGGGAAAAGAACACTTGGGAACATTTAAATTAGATTGGAGAAACATCAGGAAATATAGCATAGAAATCAATTCCACATTAACAGGAAGATATAGTGGTTGATCTTTATCATCTCTGTATTCCACATAGTGTTTATAATTTGGATCTTATAGCTTATTTCCAACTGCAGGATATGGAGGTCTGAGGAGGTGAAAGGAGGCATTTGTAGTTAACTTGATTACCCATGTAGGCCAGATATATGCCACCAGGTAGATAAATGCTCCTGCTCCTTACCACAATGAGTAATCCCCTATATGGAAAATGCCCAGAGCCTACAGAACATGGTTTGCCACATCTTTCTCAGCAATAAGAAGTGGATTGATCAAGGCAAGGCAGTTTTATTGTACAGCCTGGAGCATCCCTCACATGCAGGACACACAATGCTTACACCCACTGTTGGCAAAGTCTGATATTGAATGAAGGTGGCTCTGTGTGTTTCCATGCTGTGTCCGTGGACGAAGGTAAGCATTGCCCTTCCTATCAGAGACAGCCAGAGTGAGCCTGCTGATTGTTTGGATCATCCTATGATATTTAAATCAGCGGCAAGGCACAAAGACAAACAAATACTGCAGCAATCCCACTGCTGTGTAATCTAACTCCACAAATTTTGCAGTCTGCTTCCCTGAGATAGGAAAAGTGTGCACTCCCCTTGTGCAGCCTGAGAAACTAGAATACCATTCTAAAAAGTGCTTCTGCTAACCTTATCTTCAACAGAGAATCTGTACATCATCTTTAGCATAGAATAAAACATCACATCATATGTCCTTAGTATAAGGAAGGTAAAAATCACAGATGCAGAGCGTAATATGTGGACCATACAGTGCTCAAAACTTTTCTGCAAATGCACTGGCACATGCATATTCTAAACCACAGCGGCAGAAATGATGGCAAAGCCTTTATGTTTTCTGATAATACAGCTTTTTGAAACACTACTGGTGGACTCTTTCTCTCTACATCATGTCACACAGGACAAGGAATGGGACAGGGCTTCTGTGCTTCTCAATTCATAGACATGCCATACAATACAACAAGCCAGCTTTATAAAGGCGTGCTGAGTGAAGCTCTGTGCCTGCAAGGGAAATTTAATTGGATTTCTTTATAGGTTGCAACAATCCAATGAAAAATTATATAAGAATAGCATGATTCAATTTCAGCATGCACTTGAATAATAATATTTTTTAAAAGAGAGAATTCTTCATGCACACACAGAAGAAAAGGGTAAAGATGAAAACAACCTAAACCAGCAGTTTTCAACCCAAATAGACTGCATGGCACAACTTTATGCACAACAGCACAGACATTGTGTGTGTCATTGTCCCAGGTTAGGATATAAAAGCACAAATTATAGGCCATTTGATGTGAATATATAGGCTTTCATGGCTTCTGCGTTTGACTTTTTGGAAGAATAATGGTGTCTTTCATTCTGTCCCCATACTCTGAATCAAAGTGACTAAGAAAAGAAAAGAAAAGAAAATATTGCTTCATCCAGCTATCAGATCCACCTCAATGAATAATGTTGAGTTCAAGCATTACAGGTTTGAGTTGCTTGGGTGTAACTTAAATATTTCTGTGCTTTTCTTTATATTTTACATACATTTTCATATTA
The DNA here is from genome assembly GCA_013389945.1 of Fregata magnificens. Classification (NCBI taxonomy): domain Eukaryota; kingdom Metazoa; phylum Chordata; class Aves; order Suliformes; family Fregatidae; genus Fregata; species Fregata magnificens. Next base: position 32,999 of record WAAD01001420.1, read on the forward strand.
AGTACTATCCAAATAAATCCAGTCTTTGGGTTTCTTAAGGACACATGCAAGGTGCTTGCAAATGTGCATATGTGTGTGTGTGTTTGTATAGATATATAGCATCCATGCCTAACAATCTTACCTAAATACTAGGTAAAAAGTGGCACCTAACTTGACCACTGCCTGTTGATTTCTGTTACATCCAGATCAGCAAATTATTAAACCTACGATAACTTCAGATAAAGTTGTAAGGATAGCTTGTGTTGTATTTAATGTGAAAATGATGCATATGACTTGAACTATAATCCTAGTGTTACTTAATTTTGTGTTAAATTTTAACCTCTTTGTCTTATGTCCCTGGCTTTCAGTGCACCACAAAGTTTTGTACTGGGAGTCTTAAAGTACTTTGTATTATTTTCAGCGACTTTAGCATACAAGGAGGGGACAAATGAGACTTATGGCTGCAGAAAAGAGCAGAAGGAAGTTTGAAACTGTAGAATAAACATGTTAGTTTTATGCTTCCACTAAAATTATCAGCAATCAGAATGAGATCAATATTGATATTAAAGATTTATGATTAGTTTTTAAAAAGAAGGCTGTCCATACATGGCTGAGCTCTTGTTTTAGAAATTACAGGTCAAAAGCTAATGACTTTGAAATAAAGTGTTATATACCAAGTGAACAATTTTGCAGCAAAAGGTAAATTTTGTGATCAAGTACATAACATTGACTTGCAAAATACACAGACCAGTCAGTATTACAGCAGAGATCCATCTATGCTATAGCTAACTCTCTTATTAACATTCTTTATTTTAAAATTTCTTCTACTAAGGTTTTTTTTAAGCACAGCATTCTTATCCAGGGGGTCTTAGTATGTGACCTGCTTCAGATTGGTGCCGGGATAGCTTATTGTCTTGAATTTGTTGATATTGAAGAAGGGTTTCCTCAGATAGCCTGCCCCCACCTTCTCAAGTAGACAGGCTGTCTTGAGGCTGACAAATTCCTCTGGTGTGTTTTGACTGCAGATCTGAGGGTTCAAGCCCCAGAGGTGCCTAAAACTGGCCTCATACATTTGACATTTTCTCCACCTAATATTCAATTTTATGCCCCTTCTGAGCCCCCACTTTGGAAAAACTATATGAAAATTAATATTCCTAAAAAAGTTGAGGTTTCAGAAAAAAAAAGCAGGACAGACTCACAGACCAAGTGGGTTACACAAACCCATTCACCATCCAAGCAGCTGAAAGGCTTCTAGTCTGATGGCTCAGCTGGTGAAACCAAGAAGGACCTGCTAGGGGTCATTTTGCATTTGGCATTAAGCAGGTCCTTGAAAATTAAAAAAAAAAAAAAGATCTGTTGTTACAAATTCGTGCTGTCAAAAGGGGAATTTCTTAACTATTTTGGGGGAAAATCTAACCTGATTACAATATAGGCATATGAAGGGGCTTAGATTGTTTCCTCAAAGAAAATAAATGACACGTACTCAATCTCTGTTAGTGCAGAGGAAAGGGGGTGAAGAAGAGAAGACTTTGAAGACTTGGCAAGAGAAGGAATGGCTATGTCTGGATGAAAAGGGAGGAGGGAAAAAGGAGGAGCAGAAGTTGGGGGAAATGATGTTGATTAACGGGAGTGGGAGTAACAGGATCACTGTGGGGAAGGGTGGAAAAGGATGAGTGCTGGGGGATTAGGGACTAGAGCAACTGCTGGTGCAAATGTATATGCAACTGTACTGTACTGTACTGTAACCACTTCTATGTTTTTTCATGCCTATGTTTTCTCACTTTAGCCGATTTGGAAACTTCACTCTATAGATATTTAGCTCCCTGTTATGTTAGGGAAGAAGATTAAGTTTTAACAGCACTCCACTAACACACCAGAGTAATTTTACATTCTCCAATATTCTCAAGCATTCTCCTAGGGAAAATTTGGCAAATTTGGGGATTTTCTGTTGTTGCTCTTTTTCTGTTTCTAGAATTTAAATCCTATTCTAAAAAATGTTTACATATTTACACATTTACTCATTTTCCCCTATACATTTTGAATACTGTAGTTTCCTGTTATACACATGATCACATTTTTGAGAAAAAGTGTTTTGGTCTGGAAAACTCAGCTAAGTGTTTTTTTCTTTTTCCTAGGTGCAGAATAATTTATTGAAATAAAAGGAGGTAAAGGACAGTTAGCCTTTAAAGCTTGATACTGCCCCACAGCTGTGGGTGAAATTTTGCCATGGAAATTCATGAGTCAACACTGGGCCTTACGAAGTTCAGAGCTTTCTAGCTTTAAAGTCTAAGGGCTTTTGGTCTTGATTTCTTATTGCTTTTTATTTAGAAAATGATGGACAATGTCAAGTTCTTTCCTGATCTAATTCTGTCTTCAGGAACATTTATCTGCAAGCAGGGGTCTCTGATGATATTAACATCCATCTCCCCCAACCTTCCATCCACAGTATCACTCTCAAAGTTGCTGTTTGTTACAAAGCACACATGTTATCCTGTTAAGGATATGTTATCTTGTCAAAGAATAATTCACTTAAGCCCTTTCTCTCTGCTAGGAATGTAGAATATGGGTTTCCATTTGTCTTTATTTGGCATGGCAGGCACAATCTTATTGGAGGGTAGATGTGTAGGTTGATAATATAATTTTTTTCTGTATAAATATTGTCATGAAAGCAAAGCATGCAAGAGCAATAGTCTGTGTCTGATGACTGGACAGATCTAGCCTGTACAAATCAAGCATTTACAAATTAATTACACTTGTGAAAAATTTCTTCTACATCCCAACTTAAAAGCAGACTCATGCTATTGAAACTGTATTCCTCTTCGTGTTATTTTGATAGCATAGACTTTGTTATGCTAGTTAGCATTGCATCAATCTTCCCACTGTAACTAATTCTCATTCATTAGATGTTTAAGACTAAGATATGTTAATTCAGAGGGAACTTGAACTGAATGGACAAATAAAAAAAAAACCAACCAGACAAAAACCCCCATGAAGTTCTTCGACATTGCTTGCAATATATGTAACAGCAGAAACTAACAACAAACTGCCTTACAGATATCTTTTTGCCTACTTAAACAACTGTTCTATGTTATACAATACAGTTTTGAAGATACAGATTGTTCCTGTGTATTTAGAAATTTAGACCACAGAACCTTCACCCGGCAGCCATTTTTTTTTCTTTGTCAAAATATTAGTGTAGCTGATTTTATGTTAGGCAAATGTACTTCACCTGACACATACTTTAGCCAGAACTGGTGATTAAAGACTAATGAGCTTTTTTTCTTTGTTGTCAACACAGATGTCTTCCTTGGGCAATTCTTTCTCTTCCTTGACACCTTTCCTTTTTGTTTCAGTAGCAGAGGAAAAGAAGTAGAATGCGAGTAGGTTGGAGGAGAAGTGTTGAAAATTTCCAGATCTTACATTTCGGCAGCTCCACTGGATTAAAAACAGCAGGGGTGGGAGTGGGAAGGCCAGGTGGACCATCAGCTCCTGCAGGAGATGAAAGTGCACACCCAAGCAGAGGTCAGACCATGCTCCCAGGCCAGGGCCTTTTGGGCAAACTGCAAAGACTTTGAGTAGTTCCCCCTTAGACTCTGCTCAGTGTTCAAGTCAGGGAAAGCTGAACCAAAGCAAACAGACAAGCCTGTGACTTCAAGGAGAAAGCTAGTAGGGACATGTGTCTTGAGCATCACTGCAAGGATGTCCAATACTAGTAGCATCAAAGGCAACAGCAACAAATCCTGAGATAGGTGGAACATCTTGTGAAATTTATTCAGAATAGGCATGTAGACTATAAGCTATGAATAATTTTAGCAGTGTTAAATTGTCTCTGAAGCTCACTGACATCCATAGTACTGAACTCTCCTAACCTCCAAGACAGAGTGGGTCAGCTTATGCTAGTTCCTGAGGCCTCTCTGATAGCCACCTGTGGGAGCAATGGTTGCCATGCACCAGGGACCACATTGAAATAGTGAAATACTTTGTCATTGCCTTGAAGTGTTTCCTGGCACTGTTAATTAAATAATGAATATTTGCTAATAAAATCCACACATCAGGGTTAGATAAGCCCATGTCCCTCAGAGCTGTCTGCTCAAATGACAGTAATTCTGATATTGTCTCCCATAGAATCTACTTGGCAGTAGCTTGTTTCTTCTTTAAAGGTAAGGGAAGGAGGCGGAACAAGAGCACCCCTTGGCTTAACTGCGAGCTTCTGAGTCTGCGCAAAACCAAAAGAGAAGGGTACCAGAGATGGAAAAGCAGACGAACACCTGTTGAGAACTACAAGGGCATTGCCAGGGCATGCAGAGATGCAGTTAGAAAAGCAAAAGCTGAGCTCAAGTTGAAATTGGCCAGAGATGTCAAAAACTACAAGAAAGGGTTCTTCAGGTATGTAAACAACAAGCAGAAACAGAAAGAAAATATTGGCCCACTGTTAAACAGGAGAGATGAATTAGTCACCAACAACGCTGAAAACACAGAGGTTCTCAACACTTTCTTCACCTCTGTCTTTACCAGCACTGTTGGGCCCCAGGCCTTGGGAACAAAAGTCCAGGTTGATGCAAACACAGACCCACCATCAGTGAAGGAAAAGTTGGTATGTGAACTATTACAGGAGCTTGACCCCTAAAAATCAATGGGCCCTGACAATATCCACCTGAGGGTGTTAAGAGAGCTGGCTGATGTCATTGTGAGGCTGCTCTCCATAGTCTTTGAGATGTCGTGGAGATCGGGGAACATCCTAGAAGACTGGAAGAAGGCTAATGTCACCCTGTCTACGAGAAGGGCTTAAAGGAGCATCCAGAAAATTATAGGCCCATCGGTCTTACTTCAGTCCCTGGGAAAGTTATGGAATGAATCCTGCTGGGAGCTATCACAAGTCAAATGAAGCTCGTGCTTGGGAAAAGCCAGCACAGATTCACAAAGGGGAAATCGTGCTTGACAAACCTGATTGCCTTCTACAACAAAGTAACCTGCTTGGTTGATGTGGGGCGAGTGGTGGACATTGTCTACCTGGATTTCTCCAAGGCTTTCAGTACAGTGTCCCACAGCCTCCTCCTAGAGAAACTGAGGTGTTACAGTCTAGACAAGTGGTCTGTGCGGTGGGTGGGGAGCTGGCTGACAGGCTGCACCCAGAGGGTGGTGGTAAATAGCTCCTTTTCAAACTGGCAACCTGTCACAAGGGGGGTCCCCCAAAGATCGATATGGGGCCCAACGCTGTTTAATATCTTCATAAGTGATCTGGATGATGGGATCAAGTGTACTGTGATGATGTTTGCTGATGATACCAAACTGAGTGGGGAAGTGGACACTTTGGAAGGGAGAGCCACCCTGCAAGAAGACCTGGACAGACTGGAAGAGTGGGTTAACAAGAACCTTATGAAGTTCAACACAGACGTGTGAGGTCTTGCACCTGGGAAAACATAATCCAGGAGTGCAGCACAGGCTGGGATCTACCTGGCTGGGGGCCAGCTCTGTGGAAAGGGACCTGGGGGTCCTGGTGGACAACAAGTTCCATATGAGTAAACAGTGCGCTGCTGCTGTGACAAAGAAAGCCAACAGGATGCTGGGTTGCATCAGCATCAACAAAGGCATCACCAGCAGTGACATCACCAGAAGTCATTATCCCACTCTACTCAGTGCTTGCCAGGCCACACCTGGAGTACTGTGTGCAGTTCTGGTCCCCGCTATACAAAAAAGACATGGACAGGCTGGAGGGGGTCCAGAGAAGGGCCACCAAGATGATCAAAGGTCTGGGAAGCCTGCCATATGAGGAAAGGCTGAGAGAACTGGGTTTGTTCAGCCTTGAGAAAAGAAGGCTTAGGGGAGACCTCACCACCATGTTCCAGTATTGAAAGGGTGGTTACAAAGACAATGGAGACTTCCTTTTTATGAGGAGTCACATGGAGAAGACAAGTGGTAATGAGTACAAGTTATGCCTGGGGAGATGCCAATTGGACACAAGAGGAAAATTTTTCACAGTAACAATCAGCCATTGGAATAATCTCCCCAGGGAAGTGGTGGATTCCCCAACGTTGGACACTTCTAAGATTCAGATGGACAGGGTGCTGGGCCATCTTGTCTAGACTGTGCTTTTGCCAAGAAGGGTTGGACCACATGATCCTTGAGGCCCCTTCCAGCCTGGTATTCTATGATTCTGTGATTCTATGATTCATACCCGTACAGACCCACAAAGTCTGGGGGAACTTCTCCCACCTGGCTCACAAGATTGCCCCAAGTAAAGCAATGTGAGATAAATAACTCAACTCAGAGAGCATAGTTTCAGATGGAGTGAGCCAATCTATCATTTTGCTGTTGAGGAAGGGGTAGGGTAATGCTCTCCTTCCCTCCGACCTTTTTCCATGCCAGTGTCATGCTCCAGCTGTGCACCTTTTGTCAGCTCAGTCACTCTCCATTCCCCAGTGGCAGCTAGTATCAGCTGTGAGCTTGGAAAATGAGCAGGAGAGGAAGTGAAGAAGACCTTATTTGACAACAGTGGTAAGCTGTTATGTTGCATGAGAGTTTTGGTAAACTGAAGCCTGGAAGACCTTAAGGATTCCCTCAGTTGTAACATAATAAATATATCTTTTGGGAAAAAGTGTGAAATAAGTGCTGACCCAAGAAAATATTTCATCCATCACATATCAGCCAGACAACACAACAGTGATGATTTCAGCCTATCAGTTATCCCAGTATTAACCACAAAGTGATTCAACACTATTTCCATTGCTGCTTGCCCACTACAAGAGATGAAACTCAACTGTATTGCATGTGGTACTTTGGAGAAACAAAAGGGAAAGACCAGTTATCTAAATTATTGGAAACCATCATAAGCTTTTTTTTTTCCTGGTGGATGTAACTGAGAAAGAGAGATATGTAACAATGGATTTCACAACACTGGCAACTTGAGCTACATCAGCTGAAGTCAGCTAATTGTGCTGGAATAAACAGACAAAAAGGAGCCCAAACCAGACCTCTTTGTAACAAAGAGGACTAGATCTTTAGCTAGTTTTGGTAAGCATAGATCCAAGTGAATCAGTGGGGACGTCCCAATTTGCACTAACTAAAAACCATTTAAACCTAAGACACTCTTCTTGCTGTTAAGACCAACCTTCCTGCTTCTCAGTTTAATCCTTGTGCCATTTTGCCATCTCTCACAAGACAAAATTCATTACAAATTTTCTGGCTTGAGTTGCTCTGATTTTTCATACTCTTACAGCATAGGTCTGGAAACTATTAATAGAGAAATGCTGATCAGCTCAAAACTGATTTATATGGAATAGATCCTGAAAACTGTAGAGTTAATAGGATTTAGGGAGGGGGGACTCAGAATAGTTTGCAGGAGCCAAATGACCAGAAGCTGTGCTTTTCTGAAGCAAATTGTGTGACCTAGGCACCCAATTTCCATTAAACTGTAAGATTTGGTCTCAAGGCCGGTTTCCTTAAGAAGACTCCATTCCCTTTGGCCTCTGAAGTTCTCTGCAGGAGCTAGTAGTTGCTGACTGCTTTTAGAAACCTCTCTCTCTGCCACCTCAGCCTCTTTTTAGAGAAATCTGAGTTGATTTTTTGAAAGCTATTGTTAACAACCTTAGAATGCTGTGACAAATGAGGTAACTGTTTCATAAACTGTTATATAGGAAACGTCTCATAGGGTTTTGCTTGACTAATTTGTTATGGTTTTTTTCTGGAAAGTAAAGGAGGTATTGGGGTGTTCTGGTTTCCCCAGCTCTCAAAAAGGCTGTTCTAAGCATCCACCAAAAAACCACAGTCAATGGTGAGGAAGGGGTTCCCCTCCTCCAGCCCTCCAAGTGCTATGTGTGTTGCTTTGAGCCCTCCTAAGGGTGATGCCCACCTCTGTGCTCCATAGTCCTCTATTAGACTTCAGGAGCTAGCATCAGCAACAAGGTGTCTTTCTAGACTGAAATGCAAATGAAGATCTTGTGCACGGTCACATGAATGGTTATTTCCTTAAATCAATCCATCATACCCAGGTTTCCATTCAGGATTTTAATGGAGAAATGTTTAATATTTAATACTAAACCCTTTGGTAAGCCTTGTTGTTCTAAAGTTAATTCATCCTCTGGTTTAGCTCAAAGAGCTAAACTCAGCCTCTCTCTAAGTGATTCCTTTACAAGCAAATCCATCACCTTCTGAAAACAACTTTTTAAAGGTGCAGATCTTTCCAGCTGCTGACATGTTTTAAAACATGTACCTTTTCTTTAATGAGAAACACCCCAAGTATCATACCGTCTCCAGTGGAGACCAAAATCCTTTGCTATTTTCTTAGCTTTCTTGATGGCAAGATAATTGCAAGAGAGAGCACACTCTTTGCAGCGGCTGTGATTAGTGGAGGCACTATAGGAAGCAAATAAGTATGTATCAGGGTTTTTTTAGTGTACTGGAATAATAGAACAAAATGCGTGATCCAACAAGTCAAGTCCTTATACATCGTCCAACACTAATGCATAAGGGCCAGATAGTCCTTGGTGGCTCATTATGGTAAGAATATGGCCGATAGCCAGAGGGTGCTCCAACAGGGATCATGTCTGCAGCCAACAACCCCTCCCAGGCCACTGTATGGCAGAGGGATTTTTGTGCCAGTGTGGATCCTGCAGAGGAGCAGCAGACTCCTTTCTCTATGTTTGCCTCCTTCAACTGTCTACTGAAAGGCAGATGGAGAGCACAGCTTCTCCTCCTCAGCTTCTGGCTTAGATGTTCACTCCCAGGGTGGCTGTGAGGGGACAGTTAGTGCAGCGTCCCAGGTGTAAGTGCTCTCACAGAGGCAATTCCACGCTGATACCTGATGTGCTGCTTATACTCTGGGACTTAGGACCATATCACTGCACATTTCGTGTATCTCCCTGTCAGTAGAAAGAGACAAACATGGAGCCAGCCTCTCTTTAATTTGCTGAAGAAGGCAGGACAGAAAAGGTGGGCTGATCTGTAATGAACACTCAGGTTCCTGGATGCCAAAGATACATACATCCCACAGATAAAGTCGAATCTTTGTTATTCAAATCTCCTGGCCTTTAACTTCAGGCCCTAAATTGCAGCTGAGAATTGAGTTATACTTAGGGTCTTAGTTGGTTTTGATTAGTTACTTACTTCTTTTTTCAACACCTTATTTAATGAATATCATTTCAGTGCTTTACAAATCTGTGTTCAGGCACGAAGGTGCTTTCAGAGTAATGATAGATGTTTCAAAGCATGTTCTCAGAAACTGATGCAGGATTTGGAAAGCTCTTTCGGGCCTGTTAGCATGAAGATGGAGAAGTAAGAATTGACATGGGTGGTTACTTGTAAACAGAGACCTCTTGCTTTCGTCTAACTGTCTTCTGACTTCCAAGCTAGAGAAGCCAGCAAGCTTCACTTTCAGGGCTACTTTGTCACCACATGAAATCAGGCCCTGTTTATGCCTTTTATATGCCAACATTCACCGAATTTTGTAAGGAAAGTTGCAAAATGTCAAGTAAACCTCATCATTCCCCAGAGGAGTACACACGACCCATTTGTTTTCTCACAAAACCAAATAGAATTAACGTGCATTGTGGAGCCACAGTCCCTGGAAAACATCAACACTCTGACAGTTTCTTCCAGTCAACTGTTCTGAACATAACAGTTTCTTCCAGTCATCTAATCAGAAATTAAGTGTCTAGAAGCCAGAGCACAGAATCTCTTAATCTCATTTTGCAGAACAATTGTGCGTCAGGACATCACTATTTAGACTAATATTGTCCTGGGATTTTTTCTAATCTATCCATTTCAAAATGATGACCTAGGATAGGATAATAATAGTATTTTTGGCAGTCACCATCAGTTGAAGATCATTCCTAGTCTGTGTTTCATTCTTTTATATTATCAAAGGAGAAAGATCATGGCTGTATCTATCTATATCAAAATGTTACCAGCAGGTGCTTGTCTGTTAAATTAGGTGTTCTTATTTGTTATCATTGTATTGTATATCATACATATTATTGTATTTTAGCAAAACAGTAAATATCCTTAACGATGTATATGTGTACATACACAGTTAATACACACGGAACTGTGTCTTGAAGACAAATGTAAATTTAAAAATAGTATAGTGCTTGGATTCTGTCGAAACTGCTTGATGGACTTTGACTCTTCAGCTTCACTTTTTCTAGCAGCACAAACCCAAATGGGTGCATATGAAAGTACTTCTGAAGAGTGAGGGGAAATTTAATGACACAGTTTGAGGTGGGAATGCTTGTCTAAGAAAGTATATTTCACAGGAAAAAGCAAGAATAATTTAATTATCTACAAGGAATTATTTTTAAGGAATTGAGCTGTGCAGCAGAGGGGAAACAGATAACTGCTGTTTTCTTCACAGACATCCAAAAAAGAGAAAATAATAGCTAAATTGTCATCAACATCAGAAGAAAGACTGCTGTTCCAGTTCCCACTCAATAGGTATTCGAGGCATGCGAAGGATATACAATTGGGTCCCATGCTTTCAGAGCCTCTGTTGTGAGATCTATATGCCCTCCTTCACAAAAAAAGAAGATAATCACAGAACTTGCAGGGTACTATAAGTGTTTAAGATTTAGATAGGTGTTCTTCTAAAATGCTATAGATCCGTAATTAATTCACAGTAATATCCTATGGGTGTATTTTTCTGAATCATCCTGGATTTCTGCAGCTAGAATATAATTTATTACTGGATAGACACATGTGACTGGCTCCTCTTGTCTTAGGAGGAAACCTTGCAGATGGCAGAGTTACTTAACCTAGAAGCAGTCATAGCCTGTGACAGCTGAGGCAGGAATGAAGGCTTCNGGCAAAAAAGAGACAAGAAAAAGTCAACAAAAAGGGAGGGGGGGGGGGGGGGGGGGGGAGAAGAAAAGAAAGATTAAAAGAGAAATGGGCACACAATTTTTTTGTATTTTTTTGGTTTTAAAGAATATGACTCGTGGTAGGACAAGACAGGTAGCAGTGCAATTCAATATTCCATGCTAAAACCTCTTTGCGTCGTGTTTGCTCTTAAATAGGTTTGTTTCGTTTTTTGGGGAATCCTGAAGCTATTATAGTAATGGATGGAAAGTATGTGTTATGTCCATTTTTGGTTATTGGTGCAGCAACTTAATGGTGTTACATTGTCACAGCTAATTTTTCTGCATTGTACTAATTGGTGGTAACTGTGTGTTTTCTTAAGGGGTGGTTGTCATTGATAAAATTTCNTAAATATTCATAGTTTCAATAGGGAACTGTGAATGGAAAAAGGATATATCTGTAGATAGATATATATCTCTCTATCTCTACATGGAGGAGTAAGTGTCTGTGTGAGTGTGCGTGTGTGTGTGTGTGTGTAAAACTGAGTTGGTTTGCCAAATTTCAGACTCATTCCCTTACCAATAGCAATTATCTCACTAATAGTGAAATGACACATATATTATATACACTACAGTCAGTGTATTGCTATGACTGTCAAGAACTACTAAAAATGTATGAAAAAATAGAGGGTCTTTTTTTCCAAAGATTTTTAAGAAAGAGAAACATCCACAGATAGGCTGCAGAGTGGACTTGACAGGGAAGATGGCTAAAAAGTGGACATGGGCTTTTGGAGGAGGGACAGGAGGATTAGAGGAAAGTTAAGAAGGTGAATTTGCTTTTCTACAGAAAATCCAGAACGTCTTTGTTGTGAGAAACAACACTAACATCACACTGTCATTTACTGATGGATCATGCTGGAGGGAGAGTCTGTCTTATTAAAATACTCCCTATGGATTCGGTGAATAGAAACATTTCCTTAAGGAAATATCTATGGAAACATAGGCAGAACATCTCTGTATCACTCCTCACTGGGAAAATTTAACAGCTCTGTAGAGACAGTTTGGAGTGTGAAAAATTAGGAGCCTTTCAGTATGCTTTACATACTGTTCTAACAGTTACTAAGTACTTAAAGAAACTTCTGTGAAATGCCTACAGAAGCCTGGCTTATTA
>WAAD01001422.1:31409-42591 GCA_013389945.1 Fregata magnificens
CAGGTGCCCAGGGCTGGGGGCTCGGCGGGTCCCCGGGAGCTCTGCAGAGCCCGGCCGCAGGCCTGTGCCCCCCACTGCTGCCAGCCCCCCCAGCAGCGCCTTGCCGGCAGCGGTCCCCGTGCAGCATGGCAGGGGGGGGCGAGGGCAAGAGCCGTGGGCGGTAAAACAGGAAACCCGGNCACGAGGGGTGCGGGGGCGGGGGGAGCAGAGGCTGGGCAGTGGTCGGTCCCCTCGGTCCCCTGGGCTGCCCCCAGCCAGGGGCACAGCTGGGCTGCCCACAGTGGGCAGGGGGCCCGGCCACAGCCCCCACCACACACCATGCACTGGGCCCCACGGCCACAGATCCCCCCACCACAGCCGGGCACAGGAGCCTGGGCTGCACCCCGAGGTGCCCGGGGCACAGGAGCGGGGCTGGTGGGTCGGGGTGGCCCGTGTGTCCCAGAGATGCTCATCCCACATTTGGGCAAACCGTGACCTCCCCAGGCAGGGGGGCTGGGCAGCAGCCAGCCTGGGGTGCCACTGGGCATCGCCGGTGCCCAAAGGGTCCTCCTCTGCCACCCTCGCCCCCAGCACCCTGCCCTCACCTGGCCCGGGTAAGGGGAAGCCCCAAAGCAGCTTTGGGTGCACAAGCAAGCCGAAAGCTGGGTGGGAGAGGGGCAGAGCTCCACTTGCAGCACCGGCTGCGTCAGTGTGTGCTGTGCCAGCAGCGGCTGGCGGTGGGGCTGGGGCTGTGCCAGGCGGCCCTGGGGCCAGCAAGGGGCTGGGGCCAGCCCCACACTTGCTCAAGCAACACTGAGGACAAATATGGGGCCGATGCTCCAGGCTCTGCCCCATGCTGCTGAGGCCAGGCGTGACTCATCACACCGGTGCTTTCGCTGCCCTCTCTCCTGCCCGACCTACATTTTTTTCCATCACCCACGTGGCCCCGTGCCCGCTGCGGGCTGACGCCCGGCGAGAGGGATGGCCAGGACGGCGAGGGCAGAGCCTCCTTCGCCGGGGGCAGAGCGCAGGTTGGGGGGCAGCGGCAGGGAGCCCCGCTCTCGGCTCTGCCACACGCTGGAACGGGGCAGAGAGGCGCTGGGAGAGCAGCAAGGGAGAGGCGAGAGCCCCGGGGGTGTTTGCACCCCTGCTCCTGGCTGTACCCCACACACACAGTCATACACCCCCCGTCCCAGCTGCACACCGCCTGCCCGCAGCCCCCCGGCCCTTAGGAGGGGTCTGGTTTGGATCTGCCCCATGCTGCCGAGGGTTGAATTCGGTGGGGCTGGCAGAGAACCCCCACGTGTCCCCCCCAGACGCCAGCTCCCCGCAGCCTGTCCCCCTTGCTGGCTCCCCGGCTGCGGTGCCCCCCTTTGTCCATGGAGCCGCCTGCGCCGAACAATAGCAGTCCCCCCCTCGCCAGCCCCCGCCCCACGCCAGCACCCTGCGGGCTCCCTCCCAGCCACGTAGGGACAAGGGGCTGCGAGGGGGTGGGCGAGAGCAGGGGAGGGGGCTGCAGAAATGCTGTTGAAAAGGAAATGTCCCCCCTCCCCATACACCCCCCACCATGCAGCTGGGATGAGATTACCCAGCAGCTGGGAGGGAATTAAGCTGCATCACTTGTGCTCGTTTGCTGGGCTTTTAAAGGAGCCGGGGAGGGGGCTGCAGCCCTGGGAAGGGCTGGTTTCTGTCCTTGGTGGTTCCTGGTGGTCCCTGCTGCTCTCAGAGGGGCTGGGACCGAGGCAGTGCCACGCAGTGCTGGCCTGCAGCTCGGTCCCATCCTCCATCTCGCCGTGTTGGGAAGCAGGTCACGTCCAGCTCCCAGCACGGCAGCGATGCTGGGGGAGAGCTCAGCTTTCTGGGGCAGCGCCGAGCTGTTTAATTAGCAGCTGGCTGCGGCTTTCCAGTGCTTTCGGGGCTCTGGCAGCAGGGCTGGGCTCGTGGTGGCCTTGGCGGGGAGCATTTCCAGTGCAGAGTGGGCTGTGTGCTGGTGCCATCCCTGGGATGTGGCAATGGGGACCTCAGCACGGGGGTGCTGCAGCCCCTTACTCCCCTTCAACTCACCTTGACGGAGGCTGATAGCGCCCGTCTCCTCCCCGGCTGCTCTTGGGGCAGTGATGCGGGGAGGGCTGGGGGGGAGGAAGGGCTCCTGTGCAGGTTTGCCTGAGGGAGCGGACGGGGGTCGCCCCAGGGGTGGCAGGATGGGCATTGTTGGCTCCTTGCAGAAGTGTGAAGCTGGTGGGATGCTGGGCATCTTGGCTGCTCCAGCGAGGGCATCGCCGTGCCCCACGGAGGGCTGGGGGTGAGCTCAGACCCACGCTGCGGCCCCAGGGCCCGACTGCCCCTGCGCAGAGCTGCACCCTGCTCTATTGCGAGGCTCCAGCTCCATTATCTGCCTGCGTGAGAAAGCCCCCACCTTGCCTGCGGGGAAGGCAGGGCGGGCAGGCCCTGGGGATCAGCCCTTGGAATGAGGCTCCCCTCCTGCCAGGCGCCAGCGGCGGGGAGCACGGCTGCACCAAGAGCTGACTTTAGCACCAAGGTAACAGCTCAGCAGGGCGAGGGGATGCAGGTGGGCGAGGGATGCGCCGGGGCTGGGCAGCAGCTCTCCCGCAGACCCCTCCGTCATGCCTCGTGTGGGGCAGCCCCCTCCCCTGCTGCAGGGAGGAGAGAGGTTCCCCTCCTGCTCCGGGGCTGGCTGGCATCCCCCAGCGCTAGGGTAATCTGATGGCACACGTTTAGGGTGAAGCAGGATGGGGTGATAACTGCAAAGACAAAGGATGCTGGGGGCTGCCAAGCTCCCCCAAAAAGCTCCTTGCTCCAGGAGTTGCTCCCCCAGCCCAGGGCGGTCATGCTGGGCTGGTACCAGCCTGTGCAATGCCAAAATCCGGCCTTTCCCTGTAAATGTGTGGCTCCCCAGGCAGGCGTGGTGCTGCTGGAGGCAGAGACCTTGCCTCTACCTGCCTTCGCTCAGATCAGCTCACGGGGGAGAGTGGGGGAACTTTCCCGACTTGTTTCCCTGCCTTCAGGGGAAAAAAAGAGAAGGAGTCGCATGACTTGGAGCTTCACGAGAGGCAGCGCAGGGAGAAAGTGACCCAGACAGCCAGGAACCTGCTCCACTGTTTCTCATTCCTCCTCTGCAGAGGGCTCGGGGAGAGGTTGGGTTACAGCCTGGCCGCTGTTGCTGGCGGAGCGGGGAGGCACCGAAGGGGGACGGTGCAGGATGAGCTCATGCGAGGGCGCAGGAACCTTCTGGGCAGGCAGAAACGTTGATGCTGCAGTTCAGGGGTTTCTGCAATCGTGGCTGTTCCCGCAGAATCCCGGCTCACTCCGCTGCGCTGCTCCTTGTGTCAATAGCAATAAAGCTGCTCTGGAGGGGCTGCGCTTCTCTGCAGATCTCAAGGTGATTTACATTCACTCGCCCTCGCAGGCAGGGAAATGGTAGCACACGGTGACTTGCTGACAAGGATAGAGGGAGGGGGGGACACTGCGTGTCCTGGGGAGCCCCGGGGCCCTGGTGCAGGGAGCTGGACCAAAGGCCACCCTGCACGGGCCTGGGGGTAGGGTACAAGACCACCAGCCCTGCTGTAAATTGTGGCAGCAAACGCCAGTGCACCGGCAGTGCCGCACGGTCCCTGCAGTGTGGGTGAGTGCATGGAGAGGGCCAAGGGGTGTGGAAAAGCTCCAGTTTCCTCCAGCACCCAGGCTGGCTCACCTCGGTGCGAATTTCATCCCTTGTTGGGGAGAGATACCATGTTCCTGGCAGTTTTTTCCCCTACAGACTGTGGATAAAAACCTTCCTGCATCCCCAGCCCTTTCTGTCCTGCAAGGTCACTCAGTGGTGTTTGCACAGTGGAAGTTTGTTTATTGTGTCCTTGGGTAGCATCTCCTGACCTTAAGAACTCCTGTGCTGCAAATACTCTTAGATGATGATTAATGAGAGCTTATATAACTGAGATGAGTCCTTAATACAGCTGGTAGGTTGACAGGAGTGAAGGTGGGAGAGAGAAATGCACGTCTCTGCTGCTGCTTTTTCCACACCAGAAGCAGCCACGTTTTGCACAGGGGGACCCTGGCAGACACAGATGCAGGGTGGGTGGGGGGACAGCCCACCTACAGAGCCCTACGGAGCAAGGCGGTGCCCTGCTAGAAGGGGCAGCAGCCAGGGCAGACCCCCACCTGGGTTTTCCAGGCAGCCCAGGATCCTGAGGGTGCGAGCAGCTGGTGCTGCTGCACCAAACCAAGTCACCCACGGTACAGCCCAGCTCTCCAGCGCAGCAGAGCCGGGAGGTGAGAGATTTTATGCCAGTAAAGCATCGCTACGTAACCAGCGGCTGTAACGTCAGTGCTGACGCCTGCAAGCTGGTAATGCTAGAAGAAAAGGGTACAAATCCCACTCCAAATGCCCAGGCGGGTTGATGAGGCTCTTGCCGGAGCCACTGTGTGCTGCGGAGCAGCTGGCCTCCGGTGATGGCAGCGGGCGGAGGGGAGCGGGGCACGGCCATGGCACAGAGAGGTGTGGGCTCTGCAGAAAGCCTGGCCTCTTCCAGGTGTTCCTGAGGGCCCTAAAGGACAGCCGAAAACTGCAGCCACTGCAGAAGCAATGACAAGAGCTGGTGTGCTTCAGCCCTCCGAAAGCCTGGGGACGCAATTAAGGGAGGCTGAGCTGTGCTCTTTGTGGGCCCCTGAGATGACGGCTGATCTGAGGCTGTTCTCACAGCGTGGAGCTGTTAGCGGCACGAGATTTGGTCTTGCCCTTCTAGCTAGGATGGTAAAACCAACTGCTTGGACCGAAGTGCGAATCCCTGCCTCGACATTGGTGTCAGACCCCAAAGCCAGTTTGCTTCGGAAGCTGTGAAGTGTCAGCCAAACGTCCCCAATGTGCCTCTTGGGACAGAGGCAGGGCCAGGGCTATGTGGGCACCGTCTTGGCTGTGCAGGTGGTCAGGCTCCGGACGGATCCTCGACACAGGCAAACAGCAGCACGACTTGGGGAGACAGGGCACAGCCCTTGCTATCGTGCGCCCCAAAAGAGGTCTTGCAATTTTCAGGTGTGATATGGCACCTGTGTTCAGTTGTTTCTAAATTTCAGCTCCATTTGGGCAGATATTGATGGTGTAACAACAGAGGATTTAGTTTTCCGTAATCTGCCTGAGAAGCACAGCATCAGTCCCTGATAAAACTGCTTCTTAGAGCCAAGCCATTTACATTGTTGCCTTGGTTACCACATGCTATTTTCACCGTCTTCCTAACCTCAGCCTGGGTGCACCGGCATCCCCAGCCCCGAATCCCTTCCTAACCTCAGCCTGGGTGCACCGGCATCCCCAGCCCCGAATCCCTTCCTAACCTCAGCCTGGGTGCACTGGCATCCCCAGCCCCGAATCCCTTCCTAACCTCAGCCTGGGTGCACCGGCATCCCCAGCCCTGCACCCCCTCCCCAGAGGCACGGAGCATCATGCAGGGACTCTGTCTCAAGACTGGATTTCTGTGGTCCAAGGGTGCTGCCTTCTGGGCTTTGGTTCTCCCCATCCTTGCCAGGGGCAGGTCTCCCGGCCCTGCTCCCCCGAGCTGGTCAGGGTCCTGCTTGTGTCCCTTCCTCCTCCCGGGGCACCTGGACGGCTCAGCGCAACAGGAACAGGCTCTGCCCTTTGGGAGACCTTCCTGAAGGAGCTGCCTGGGGCTGATCGCTCTGAGCTGGGCTCTTCCTCCCCTCAACCCTGGCAGCTCTTGCAGACTTATCTCCTTAGCCCCTCGGCGTGGGGTCTGCCTTCCCCATCACCAGCTCCAAACTGGTGAGCTACTGATGAGCAGCAGCCAGGGCTGTACCTCCCGCAGGCGATGCCTTCTGCATCTCCGCAGTGCTGCCGCCTCCCAGCTCGCAGATCCCCGTCTGCAGTCTGGCCTCCTCCTGCCGTGTGCAGGTACCTACCCCGCTGTGAAGTGTGTACTGCTCTAAAACTGGGTGAGACCACCCCGTACCCAGCTCTGGATTCATTGTTTGCTGGTGTAAGCGACAGGGATGGAGCAATGGACAACCGGGGCCCTGGGGACAAGGTAGTTGCTCATTGCAACAGCATAGTCAGAGAAGATGGGAAGATGCACAAGATGGAGATAAAGCTGGGAATGGCAGAGGCTGAGCTCTTGCCAGGGTGGACTGGGAACTGAACTCATTTCCTAATATCCAGATTTGGGTATCCCCACGCTGCTGTAACTCCCCCACCGCCTTACGGCAGTATGTGCCAACCCAGATTTCATGCAGCTTTTTGCAAGCCTTGCTCTGGATCTGATCACTTCGCTCACTGTGGCTTTGTCCTACAACTTGGTAAATCCTGGTCACAGTAACTCACAGAGGAGAAAATGCAGCAGCAACGCTTCTTGCCATGGCAACGGCATGATTGCGTCAGGGCTTTTTTTTCAAGCTGCAAAGCTGGATAAGCAACTCCCTCAGGGAAAGTAGTAAGAGAGAAGGGAATATTTTTTTCCTGTGGGCTTTGGGACTGCCAGTTCCCAAATTCAGAACCGGCTCAGTGTTTCACTCCTTGCTTCTGGGTCCAAGGTTGGCGATGAGACCGTGCGTGGTCACGCAGGGCAGACTCGCTGGGGACGGAAAGGGTCGGGGAGAGACCCTCCCGCGCAGGGAACCGCTCTGTGCGCTTTCCCCACGCTGCACACAGCCGGCCGTGGAAGCTGCTCTGCTTTGCAGCGTAGGCTGACCTTGCAGGGGAGATCAAGGAGCCGTAGGTTTGGTGAGGGATGGGATGGAGGCCCGGGGAGAACCCCTGGTTCAGTCCAGCCTCGCATTCCCTCTTTCCCTGCAATCCCAGCAAAAACAAAGAGAAAGGAGGCGGCTCTTCCGCCGGCGCAGTTTGTGCTGGCGTGCTCTGCGGCAGCAGCTGGGCAGCCATGCTCGCCCCCGCCGCCCCCTCCAGCTGCGCCTCTGCTGCCGTGTTTGCAGGAAGGGTGGTCCCGGGCGCTTTGCTTAGGCTTAGGGGGAGGGACGTGATGCCAGAGCACAGAGCAAATGTGGGCTACGTGGATGTTTTTGTTCCCTCTCCAGTCCTGCTGTCATGGAGCCTGCGTAAGCCACAGCCGAGAGCGGACCATGAGACGACCAGTGCTGTTGCAAGGCGCTCGGGTGCCTGTCCGCCCCTGCCCGCTGCCCCCGTGCTCCTTCCCACCCTGCTCTTCCCCCGTGCCTCCTGGGAGCTCCTCTCCCCAGCCCTCGCCCAAGGTGCAGGGCTACTCTGGGGTTTGGAATCCTCATCAGAGCGGTGCCCGGGGTGGGTGCCTCTGCTCTGCCCTTGGCTCCCAGCTCAGTCTCCCAAGCAGGTGCCAGGGCTGCCAAGCAGGTTCGGACTCGGCTGCTGCGTGGCTCTGGGCAAACGCCAAACTGCTGTGTGCTGTGGAAAAGGGCCGTGAGTGCAGGGGACTGGAAAAAGGTCCCTACAAACACAGACAGTAAGCGTTGCTCTGTGGGGACCCCCCCAAAGAAACCCCCAGCACTGTGGGAAGGGCTGCTTGGCTGCAGGATGCACCCGAGGCAAAACTCCCTTGGAGGCAAGAGAGAGGCTTGTATAGATCTGGGAACCGCGATGAAGGCAAGGGCAGGAGGGCAGGTGTTCAGCACATCTCATTGTATCGGTGCTCCCCGAACACATTTCGATGTGGCACTGAACGCTGATGTGCTGCTGGAAGGGGGACTCTTTCAGGAAATAAGTATTTTCATTTATATGATTTTTGGTACCATAATCACGGTCACTGGAGGTTTTAAAAAAATGGGTGAGACAAACAGCTGTCAGGCATGAGGTTGCTTGATTCTACAGACAAGATGATCCCCGAGATCCCTCCAGCCTCTTGTGATTTACTATTTAACGATGATTGCACACTGCAGCCTACATGTATGAAGACACAAGCTCCGCTTGAAAGAGCGCGCAGTTCAAGACGGCTATTTGTGGTCCTTGACAAAGCGCTGGTGCTTTCACCATATTAGGTCACTGCAGCCGCAGTCCCTGCTCACAGACAGCTACAGGTGATTGAAAATGGGCTTCGGCCAGAGAAAACAAACACGAACGATGATGCTCGGCTCTAAAACTCCCACAGGGGTATTTGGGCATCCGGCCCACCGGCAGGAACGGTGCAAAGTTAACTCTGCGTGCTCTTTCCTGGGCGTCGAGTGCTTTGGGACCCTCCGGCCAGGGGCTGTGTCGGTGCCAGCCACTGCTGCAGGAAGGTTTGCTCTAGTGACATAAATCACATGCGCTATATTTAATTGCTTAATTAACAGCAATAACAACCTGCGAAATCTGCCAGGCAGGCGAGTTACCTGCTGGGCTACTCCCCAGCTCTGATTTCAGCCCTGTGGTATGTGTGGAGATGTCCCCGTACTGAGTCTGTCCCGGAGCCCCTCGGGCAGGGTTGGAACCTCTGCCTGCGCCAGGCAGGGGGAAGCAGGGCTGCTGTGGCTGCCTGTTTGCAGGCTGAAGCGACATATGCTGCGTCTAATGCCCTGGATCAGGCAGGGAGGAATGACCAGATCTGGAGCACACCAAACCTCCCGAGAGCTGCAGAACTGGGACGGGAGTGGAGGCAGCACGGGCGATCTCGATTTGGCCCGGCTCTCACCTTGTTTCACAGAGCGACTCTGTCAGTGTCAAAGGAAAGGCATCAATGCACACCCAACTGAGACCAAAATCACACTTTTGGGGACAAAGCTGGGCAGAGCTGCAATTGCCATTCACTGTCACAGGAGCTACACTGGTCCTTTCATCCTGCTGGGACTAAAATTCCCCTGAAGCAGCAGAGGAAGGTTAACAGTGCTATTTTCAAAGCACCCGACCTGCGCTGGCTTTGCATGAGGAGTTAAAAAACCAATTAAAACCAGTGTTTGTCCCTTAATGTTTGCAGTACCGACCGTCCCAGGAACAGGCCGGCGGTGCGGCGGTGCTCCTCCCCTCCAGCATCCCAGGGCGGCCGTCCTTGCTGTCGCTCGTGCCGCTCGGAAAATGGCTCCGTGCGTCAAGGTCACTTTATCCGTCGTCATCACGGACCAGAAATGCTCACGTTAACGCGTCTCTAATTTAATCAAAATGCCATGCTGGGGACACGAGCTCAGGGCTGGGCTCTCTTTTTCCCTCTTCAAGGGCAAAAATGGATTTGCAGTCTCTAACGGCAGATGAGCCTCCTCGCTCCTCCGGGCCATGACCAGTGTGCCAATGGACCACGCAGCCCCACGCAGAATTAGGTAGAATTGAAAAATAGCCCAGGCTTATTCAGTAAGTCAAACCCAGAGTTTAAAATTAAAATAACCTCCTCAAATCAGGAAAGTGTTTTTTCATTTGCATAAAATATTGTACTACTTTATCCTACTGTTCACAGTTTCATCCTGTTTTTAACTATTGCTCTAACATTTCCCTGGTGTTGAACCTTTTCTTCTTTTACTGCAAAGCATATCAGATACACTTAATTACCAATAGGTTGCATATATAATGTATATTATTATTATCATTATTCAAGGTTGTTAATTTGCTCTCAGGACTAGAAAGTTAACTAGTTTTGTCATGGTTTTGCCAGTAAGAAAATAATACTACTACTAGATTGGTGCCTCATTGGTAGTGGCTTTTTTACATGCTTCCGAGCACTTTGGCGGCAGCTGGCAGCACGAGGCTGCAGCATGCTGTCCCTGCTGGCCCCGTATGCTTGGCAACACCACCGATGCCGTAGCACCATAACACAAAACCCGCAGACAGCGTGCCGTTGTGAGAGCCGCGCTGAGGAGTAACGAAACACCTATTTTTGCGTGTACAACAGCTGAGATTTGGGCAGAGTGCAATACCGAGATTCCTCTGTATTTCATAATTACTATACACACTTGTGTACAAAACAACCCTTTTCCTGTAGATCCCAAAAGGTATAATAACAAATCAGAGAGGAAAAGCCCAATTTCCCTACTCTGTGAGGCAGAGAATGGGTACTCGCTGCTGTTACAGAACAATAGTGGGCAGAAGACTTTGCATTTCACTGTGGTTTCTTTTTACTGTTTCAGTGCTCAGTTAGGAAATCAGTCAATCACATTATCTGCTAGCAAACAGCCCTGATTTAAATAACTCCAGTGTTACTATTCTGTGCAAGCCTGCTTTGACCAGGAATGCGCTGAGCACTACAGAGGTGACAGGAGGGAAGGAGGGAGGCCGGCGGCATGCAGGTATGCACGCACACTCCTGCTGCTGCAAACTGCAAAGGAAATCACCGACTCCTTTCACAGCATAACCTCCTCTCCGAGGTAGAGCTGATGTGGCCCGGTCCTGCCTCCAGGCAGGGGGACAGATGAGGTGACCTCCAGAGACCTGTCGTCGCCTTGTTTTCTTCCACCCTTTCCTTCCAGCTCTTGTCCACGCACCGCCGTTTTCCTCCTGTGTGTCTCTTCCTCTCAGATGTTTTAAAATACTGTTCTGCATTTTCTAGATGGTGTAGTTATTTTATGAAAAACTGGAAAATTTTATTTTTAGGGCTTTTTAAACCAATGTAGTCCCTTGCAGAAACACGTGTTTGTCAGAGAGTTTCCTCTTTTAGTAAGGCAGTTTTTAATGCTGAAGACATTCTTACCTTAGAAAAACCCCAGGGTAGGCTTTTAAACATTTCAGTAAAAACGGGCTGTGCAAAGTCCTTTTATTACTATTTTTTAAACAAAGCCATTTATGCTTTGGAAGCAGCGATGGGGCTGCGTTGTGCTGTGCTCTCCCAAGCCTGTGTGGGGGTGTGGAGGCACGGAGGCACCGACACAACACTTCAAAGGAGGAGGCTGCCTCGCTGGAGGGACTATTCACCCTGCGCTGCCAGAGGAGATGGGGAAGCCGGAATTGCTGCATAACCCTGCGGGGCAGGGAGAGGAGGGCGGCCTCCCCGGGAGGCTCTGCCGGCTCTGGGGGCAGCGCGCTTGCTGGGGCGTGGGAAGGCCGTGGGCGCCTGGGGGTGAGGAAGACGTGACCCTGGGCCAGCCAGGGACGAGGTGACCTACCACCATGCCACGGAGCCACGCTCTGGTAGCGAGCGTGAGTGCCGAGGCCGAAGGGGACGTGGGGCCAGGCAGGGCCTCCGCTGGGTGCGGCGCTCCGGCCCTGATGCGCCGGGGACAGGCCGCCCCCCGCTGCCTCCCTCAGAGGAGGGGAGAGAGGAGGCGGCAGGGCCCCGAGGGGCGGGCAGGCCGCAGC
>WAAD01001422.1:52248-80906 GCA_013389945.1 Fregata magnificens
TGCCCCTGCTTGCCCCGGTGTGTCGTCGTTCCCCCCCGCCCCGGGCCCTGGGGTTGTGCCCTGTTTGCCCTGGATCCCCCCTCCCTCCCTCCTTGTGCCAGGCCAGAGCTGTGCTTCCCTGTACATCCCTTTGGCAGCACCTGGGAAATGCTGCTGTAAATGCATGCCAGTGTTAATTACCTAAGGTAATTAGCAGCGATAAACATCTCCTGGTCCCACTCGTTTTGACTCATAAAGGCCCCATCTCCGTGCAAACCTGTCGTGTGATAGCACACTCACTCTGTGCTCTCTCTGTCCCTCAGCCCTAGGTCAGAGGGACCCAGAAATGAGCGCAAAACTCATTTCAGGTTGAAGAAACCTCAGCGGAAGAAATATGGCCTCCTGTCAAATTACGATGAGAACATAGAGATGGCCTCGTTCGACAGCGATGAGGACACGGTGTTTGAAACAAGAAATCTGAGGCGGTAGGCGGTATTCTGCATGTTTCTCTTTTCCTCGCGAGGGGCTAAGACTCCTTTTCTAAAGATGTGGGAGCTTTGGATCCTATAACCAGATCTGCATAAATTAAACTTCTGTGTGTGGTCTCTCTGTGTTGGCACACGGACTTTATCTCGCCTTTCTTCATTTTCTGACCAAGTGCAAAAGGGGATGTACCCTGGTTTGTTCAGAGCACCACTTTGTGCCTTGTGTTTAGCAGGCCCATAGGAGGGAGAGACGGCCCTCGTGTCCAGTCTGAGCCTCCCTGCATGAGACAGGAAAACAAAAACTCCTGGTTTTTTCAGTTTAGGAATTGCTCCCAAGTTGCATCGCAACTAAAACTCACAGTCCCGTTGGGGCATCCGTTCCTGCTTTCACAACGATGTGCTTTCATCCCGTGGATCACGCAAGTTTGATTTCTCTGGAGGATGTATTTTTAAAGCTGAGGAGGAATGTTACCTCAGCGTAGCTTGCTGTTTGGCCTCTCAGCTCCCCCAGCTGTTTTGAGGTTGGTAGTGATCTGTCACGTTGTACATGCTCACTCTAATGCTGGGTGTCTTCTTTTTTCCAGATGATTTGGGACCAGTGGCACCGACTGCACAGACTGACCAAGGGGGTGCAAGTCCAGTGGAATCACCTTACCAGTGCTCAAGTTTTATTTTTTATAATTGCTTGTAATGACTATTAATTAACAGTACAAACACTTCCATAGCTGGGGCAGGGGAAAGGGGACCAAACCTGTTTTTTTTCACACACATTTTTGGGGAAAGGTGGAGCTGCAAGCTAAATGATGCTGCAGTGGGTGCTGTTAACTGCACGGGGAGATGCTGAGGCAAACGTAACTCCTGGATGAATGCTCAGTATTTGAAATCTTACCGCTCTGGACTCAAGCGCTGCAGGTGTGTCTGCTGGTCTGTCAGGATTTTGTAGGTGCTCATATCCCTCTCTACTGACTGTGGCAGTCAGCTTGAAGTATCAGGCAAGTGGATTCTTTTTGCAGGCTGATCCTCTTTCCTTCATGCAGTATCAGGTTACTTCTTTAGGAAGTGTCTTTGTAATCAGCTCTGATCTGGTAGGAGCTGGGAGAGGTCTTGTTGTCTGTTACACTAGTGGTGGGTGTGGATGGTGTTGTGTTACTTCAGACTTTGGGAACGAGCTAAATGCATCAATGTTGTTGTAGTTGCAGGATTAGCAGTTACACGTGATAATACAGGTCCTTACATGGGTTTACAGAGCAAAAATGTGTTTACAAATGAAAGGTGCCACTTAGCCCAAAGGAGCATTTCTCCGAAAGAGCAATCAGTTGTGTAGTCTGTGGGGCTGCAAGTGTTCAGACTGTTCTGCCCAGCTCCAATGGTGTGTTCACCAGAGAAATGTGTGACATCTACCAAGCTGCTGGATTTTGAGCTGCTGGAAGGAAGAAAGGAAGAGCCAGAGTGCTGCCATTTGAGTTGGAGAACCTTAACTGCCAGTGTGATGAGTGGCCTGTCTCTGAGCATCTGATGCCTGGAAAAGAAGGACCCAAACCCCTACGAACTGTGATTCTTAAACTGAGACAGCCCTGGCTCAGAAATAATCTCTTCGTGAAGGGTACTGGAGTTTCACTGTGTTTGCTGGTACTCAAGCTATGTCCCACTGACAGCTCAGCAAACTGTTTTGTTTCCGTGCAGCCCATTGTGTTGACATTTGGGTTCTTATTGTGTAGGACCAAATGTGAATGTGTTAGAAGGTCACTGTTAGGTCGATCTGCTGCTAAAATGGTGAAAACTGCTTGCAAAGTGCTCCTGTTTATGGTTTCAGCTTTGAAGGGAGGGCTCTTCCTTGAAAACTATGGCCAGTGCAGGCCTGTATCCTTAAGTCCCACTTCCACCCAAAACTGGTAGTGCCTTTGTTAGGAGAACCCAAGGGAGTTACCCTGCAGGCCAGGGAGCTCCCTGCTTGACCTTACCTTTAAGATGAAGATTGAGAATGTCTTTGGAGTGATGGCTCCTTTCTTCTGGTTAGCAAATCCTCTGTAGATGAGGGGACAAAACTGACACTTAACAAAAAGAGCGGGGCAGAAGGGATGTCCTTATCAAGTAGCAGGGACAGATGGTTTTGCTGCAAGTCACCTGGGAGCTCCGGGTCTAGCTGCTGCTCTGAAATCCCTCATGAGGCAGTTGAGGGAGTGGTGTGATCCTGGTGCTCACCCGTGCGAGGGGCAGCATTTCTCAGCGCAGAGTGGGTGAGGTTTCCTGGAGAAATGTCACCCCAGGTGCTGGCAGCTCTGCCTTGCACACGTGCAAAAGATTTTTAAATATATATATATTTTTAGTAATGTTGTCATGTGGACACAGCACTCGGATGTGCCCTAATTTCATATCATTTGTATCCTTTCACGCCTCTTTTAGGTACTTTCTGCCTGTTTAGCTGACGCAGAGATGAAAGCGTTTCCTGCGTTCCTCTGTGAGGATAGCCACAATGGCTAAATCTGGCCGTTGCTGCCCCTTGGGTGATCAGAGAGCTGGTTTGTTTGATTCGCGGTACTGTACCTTCCTTGATCCTGTGTAGGCTGGCAGGTCTATGCACATGATGATGACTTTCTCTGGCTCTTCAAGTCCCTCTGCTAAGTTGTTTCTAGCATTGTGCCGAAGCCGGGTAAGCCTGACTGTATTTCAGTCCACTGACGTGCCCTGGCTCAGCATTTTGAATGACACATTCGTTGACCTTTCTTTATCTGAGGCGATTAACTTGATAATTCTTTAGGCTCTGTTCTTTGTTGGACAGATGGGTTTTGCAATTTTGAAGTTTCCTTACCTTGCAGGAGTGGATGATTTTTTTAAATGTTAACAGTTGAACGATTTTGATCAAAGAGGGGACCTCAAGCCGTAGGTCCTGCCATGAAAATAATTTTGATAGAATTTGATTTTGCTGTAATAGGTATTTAGAATTTGAGCAGGGAAAGATGTGGAGGGATACAGCCAGAGCACGTAACGAGGTCCCTATTCTGGTACTACGTAGGCAAATGGTAATTAAGTTGAAGGCCCGGAGGGCGTGCCAGCCCAGTATCTATGCACCACGAAAATGTTTTCAGAGTCCTTCTACTAGCCCTCTTTAAAGGAGTGGGTTTCATCACGGAGAGAATAAAAAGGTGATTGTGGAACTGTAGTGTAGCATTGCTGTCACTTATTATTCTGATCCTGTTTTGGCTAGAGACAGGTTTGAGCTGTAATCAGTGACCTTGTGTGGCTAGTTCCATTTTCCCCTGAAGCATCCTGCATCTTGGAAGCAGCCGGTAGCCTGGATTTGCTCTTCGCAGGCCAAGATGTTACATTTTCACTCTGTTCTAAATCGTTGTTAAAGGTATCTTCTGAGAGGAGAAAACAAAGATGCTGATTACAGATCTGAGACTCCTTCGAGGACAAATCTATTGCTCAGCACAGCTTTTACTGATCTCCATTTCTCCTGGAAGAATAAATTGGAGCTATTGCAGCGGCTTCTCCTCACAGCAGTGGAACAGTGCACCCATGGGCAATCAGCACGAGGCCAGTGCAGGCTTTTTGGAGGCCAGTCTTGCTAATAACAGTGGCTTTTAAAGCCTTGCATTATGTTTCCATAATAAGAGAGCAGTTCAGTAGTTACTTCAGTTATAGTTTTAGTTACTTTATGTGTATATGATACCCATGTTGATAGCCTAGTAGGTCTCTTTACAATGGTTAGAACTTCCTAGTAGTTTTTCAGAATAGATTTAAATACACGGATGCAAACAGACGCACGTGTGCTCCAAGCATGCGAGAGCGCTCCGGTCTGGGAGCTGCATGGCTGCATCAGTGCAGTGCTGTGCTTGTATGAGGAACGTGTGTCTGTCCCTGGGCAGGCTGATGCCTCACCAGCTACTGCTGTGCTTTTCTTTCTCCAGAGTGAATCAGGGTGTTAGTGGGAGGCGCTGTGGGCTCCGGCTGCCCTTTACTGTTGGCCTGTGCGGGGCTCCTGCTGATCCTTGCCAAAAGGCTGTCAGAGCTGATGGGCGCAGGGTGATGAGGACCCAGAGCAGAGCGCGCGGTTCCCTGCGATGCTGCGCAGTCACCAGCCTGCGTGTGTCACAAGTGACTGCTACAGAGTTTGCTTGAAACAATCACTATTGTTTAAGCCAAAGCCTAATTTCAAAAGTTTACATAATTGCCTCTCTGATGTTCTTGGAGGGCCATATCGAATCCTCTACTGTTGATATTGAACTACTAGGCAAATCGACTGGACCGTCTGCTGAGGTTAATGAGATTGACTGAGAGCGATATGAGCATCGGCTCTCTATTGTTAATAATGTGCTTCTGTTTTGTTTCATTTGTACATGCGACTGGAATGGGATCTGCAGCGCTAAAGTGCGGGGAGATGGACCCGTGGTCTGAGCAGATTGCCAAGAAGTCAATAAAACAGCACTTGAGTGCATTGTGTTGTCTGTGCTCTCAGAAATGGAGGAGCTAGTCTTTCACCCTCCTGCTTGAATTGTTGATTTATTTTTAAACAGCAACCAGTCCTGTATTGATTGATTGTTTTACTTTCGTTTACAGCACCCCCCCCCCTCCATTGTGTCTTCAAACAAATGAAATAAAGCATTCTGTTTCACCTGATTCCTCCATGGCAGCGTGCTTGGCCACCGGCGTTCAGGGTTGTTCTGCAGGGCCGCCTCACGTGGCTGGCTTGCTGCTGAGCCGATGGGATGGTGCTTTTATGGAGCTTTGCCTTGCTCTCTGCTTGGCAATAGTGACACTGTCAACCCTTTTTGTGTATTAGATCCACACTTCTCCCTCATTGCCTAGTGCTCACTTTCACCCATCATCTCGGGGTTTGTTTCAATTTTCTAAAGTCTCCTCCCTTTCCTTTCTCCCTGTTCTTACATTAATCCCTTTTCTTGTACGGAAGACTAAGTAAAATCCCTGCGAGGGTGATCCCAGCCTCCACAACAGGAGAACCAAGTTATGTTTTGCTTGTTTGGGAGTGGGGAAGGAGAGGCTGTCCCCTGGGTGGGGATGTCCTGGCTCCTCAGTGGCAAAGAATTAAAGCCTGAACAAAATTAAGGGCATTCCCTGCTACTAACACCTCCTTTTCATTCATCTTGCAAAGGAGGGTGGTTGTGCAGATTTTGGTTGTGTAGATTAGTGGCACTGAAGAAACGAGAAGCCCAGTTCCCCGTGTCCCGCTCTGCCACCCTGCTCTCTTGGTCGCGTCCCTGTGTCCTCCTATGCACGCTTTTCCTGGAGCATGGCACAGCTCGGGAGGGAAGAGGCTGTCATTTGCTCCATGTTCTAACCTTGTTACTGGTAGGGGCTTCTGTCCTGCTGTGCGGAGAGGGCAGCTGGTGTTAGGGCCAGGCAGGGAGCTGGCAGGAGAGGGGCCGGTGAGCAGGGGAACCCTGTAGATGGCACTCACAGACCAAACATGCCGGCTGATGGGGCACTGGCAACACCCGGTGAAGCTGAAAATAAATCCCGATGCCTTAAAAAGGCAAATCTTCCCTCAAGCAGCCATCTAGGAATGAGGTGGAGGTGCCTTCCCAGGGGCTTGTGTCTCTTGGCTTCAGGGTGAGGGAGCAGCAGGTTTTGGGGCGGCTCTTGGGGAGCTGTTGGCCTGGAGAGGGTTTCTCCCAGCTGCGGGTAGTGCTCTCACCCCTGGCTTTACCTCAGCCGGATTTAACCTAGCCCTGTTAGTACTCATTTGCAAAAGGTTTTTATGATTCTGGGACAGACAAAGTTTTAAGATACGCTAATTTGATGGAGTTAAGCTGTAGGCTCCCTGCTCGCATGGGAGATCACTACCGCGAGAGAAAAGCTTGTCTGCGTAGAGCACAGAATTGTCTTGGGCTGGTCCAAGGCTTGGCCTAAACACCAGCAGGACTAAAGCTCGGCCCAGAGTTTGCTCCCTTCTCCTTCAAGTGGTGTTTTCCAGTCCATGTGCCTCCAGTAAGTGCGGCACAGCATTGCACAGACGTGTGAAAACCCAACCCTGCCGCGGCAGCGCCCTTTGGTGTGCACCTGGCTTTCCCTGGGGAGCGTGCTGTGCAAAATTAACTGCAGTGCTTAATGAACTAACGGAGAGCGTTCACCATGGCAGCAACATGGGCAGGACAGCATCGTGCTTTCAAGCCCTGCTCTGGGTGAGATGCTGGGAGCTGCAATGGGATGCAAACCAAGTGCTTGTTCATTTTCAGGCTCAGAGGGCTGGTAGCCCCAATTAGCACAAATGGCTGGGGCCTGTGTGTGCTGGATTAGCTGCAGATGTGTTGTCCTCCACACCATTTTCCTGGCCCTGTTCTCTGTCCGCTCTGTGCTACAGGCTGGAGCTCTCACCTCTGCCGAGGAGAGGCTCTCACTGAGGTCTCCAGCTGGGGAGAAGCTCAGGCTGGGATTCCAGTCACAAACACAAGCTGGCGGCATGGATCTGCTCTGAATTTATTTTAAACTCAAGTTAAAGTGCTCTTGATGCTTTGGATGCAAATTTCCTTCCTCGAAATGGGAACTGCAGGCTGTTTGCTGAGTGCTGGTAAGCTCTTTTGATTTCACTAGCCTGTTTGCTGCTGCAGCGTTGTACCTCGCCGCCGTGCTCCGTGGAGTGCAAAATAACCTCTGCGGCAGGGTTCTGTGGGAGGAACCACCTCTTGGCTTTCTGCTGGCGCAGAAGAGTGCTTTTCTTGCTCTCTCTACTCAGACCTGTTTTTTTAATGAGGGTTCATGTATACAGTTGGGGGTTTTGGGGGTGTGCGCGGACAATAGTCTGCGTTTTCTGGTCGTTGTATAGAAGAAGAGATGGTCCAAGTCCCTCCAGTCACCCAGGGAGGAAAAAAGAGAGAAACACTGGATTTCACTATGGGTAAAGGATGTTTCATTCATGGGTTTCAGAGCCCTTTGTCAAGGAGGCAGATTCCTCTAGTACTGCAAAGCTCAGCTGTACTAGGTGGCATTATCTGTATTGGCAGATCTCCATCCCCTGGGCTAGGGACCTTCCAGCGCACTGTTACTGATGTCACCGTGAATGCAAGGGGTCCTTGGTCCCCTTCTGCGGAAGGGCAGCGTTGCGAGTTAAGCGTCGTATTCTGCTTCTTGGTGTTCATCCGGCTTCACGCAGGTCACCTGTGCTTTAGATTTTGTATTTGTAAAATAAGGAGAAAATGAGGAATCTTCTTCACGGTTGGCGTGCAAACAGTGCTTGAAACTGCGACCTGGGGTGGGACTGGCCGGATGTGGTGTTAAGCAGCAAGAGGCAGCCCTCGATGAGTGAGGAAATGAGTGTAGTCGTGGTAAGATGTTGCAAGCGTTTTGTTCAACTTATTGCTAATACGCTTGCTGAGTGGCTCTAGGGACTTCGGGGGTGACCGTGTCTCTTGGAAGTGCAACCTCCACGCACACGCGTTTTTAGCTGCGCTCACGATTTTGCTCCTGTGTTTCCGAAGGTGCTGTCAGCATCCCTCCGGCGCTGCGGACTCTTTGCAGGGAGCGTCTGGGGTAGTTTTCCTCACCAAATGCTGCAAACAAGATGGTAGACTTAATCCTGCAGTGCCCTGTGGGTACTGGAGCTGCTCTGAAATTGTGTCTCTGTGTTTATTGTGGAGTGCAGGCTGCACATTGGGAAGGTAGCTGGAAATATTTGAAAACCTGCTGTAGAGTCTCCTCTGATGTCTTTTCTGTTCCACTCAACAAAGCTCTTCTGCACAACTAGCAGGATTCTTCTGTATAAAAAATTAGCTTTACTTAGTTGGCTTTTTGTCTGAATCCTTCTTCTGATCTTTATTTTCTTCTCTTACCTGATGGAAAGGTGAATGGAAGTGGCACTTCAGCCACAAAAGCCTTTCCTTCAGAAACGTTGGTTGTTTTTGTTTTAAATTTTTTTACAGGGGGCTTTGCAGGGGAGAATGGAGAAGTGTTTTCTTTTTAAGTTACTCTGGGGAATAAAAGTATAAAGGAAAGAAATGATCATAACTGTACTGGCAACGGAACAATTTTTTTTTTTTGAGTACCAGAGCTAATTGAAGAAGGAATTCACACAACAATTTTTGCAATCTAAGGACGAGTAAACATTAAAGGGGATGCTGTACTTCTGATGCATGCTAATGTGTGACTGCATGCATGGAAGGGAGAAGATGTCCCTAAAATTAAATTTGAGATGAACGTCTCAGATGTTACACTTCAGTATTTTCTTCTTTATGTTGCCAGATCAAAGACGCGAGCTAAAGCCCACGTCCAAGGATACCTGTTGAGAGGATGAAACTTCAATGCACCTATGAGATGGAATCGCTAGAAAATGGGGATGTCGGGTCCGATTCGGTGGAAGTGCTTCCATGGGCTGTGGGATTGCTGTGGATCTGTACGGACCTTGTTTGCTTCAGCAGGGTTTCTTATGGGTTCGGAGAGCCCCCTGCCCATGTAGAGGTGCTTGCAGACCATTACCCGCTGCTTTAATTAACATCAGTTTCTGGGATGTAGGCAAATGGGGGGCTGACATGTTAGAGCACATCGCCCAGTTCCCGGTAATTGTGGCTCCTGGGCGTGAAGAGGTTTGTATTGTCACTTCTAGTGCCGGCAAATCAAACTGAAATGGCATCAAACTTGTGTGTGAACACAAGGCTGATGCCTCCTCGCTCCCTCGCCTGTTGGAAGCTTCTCCTGATTTCGGTATGTTTCCGTGCTGGCCACGCTGCAAACCACAGCAACTGTTGTTGTTGGCACTCAGGGATCCTCTTGCTCTCTTTGCAATCAGAGTAACGCTCCCGTCTGCTGGTTAATAAGAGCCGGGAAATGGAAGCCTTGAGATTTGCAGGTTTTGCAGCTAGAAGAGACCATTATGTTCATCGTGCTCAGCCTCCCGCAGAGCACCGGCTGGTTTGTCCTTTTTTGTGTGCGGTGAAACTAGAAGGTTTCTCTTGGAAAGGATGCCAGCCTTCGTCTGAAACAACTGAGTGATGGAGCATTTACTGCATCCCTGATATGCTGCTAATATGTTCTGGTGGTTAATTATTCTCGCTCTTTTAAAGAGAAAACCTCACGTACTTAAAATAATCCTAATCGTTTAATTGTTCAACCTGAGCAGAGTACGCACTACCCCCTCTCTCTGACAGAAGTGGCGTAAATAGTGTTTCTGATAGTGGAAAATCTGATGGGCATTAACGCCGTGAACAAGCAGTTGGGGGTTTTGAGCCTTTGGGGGGGGGGGGGCATGGTGCTGCTTTACCTCCAAAACCCCAGGCAGGGCTGTGGAGTGGTTTATCCTGGCACTACCTTACAGTGGTGCCTTCTCCAAGGACATCCCAGCTGAGGTCAACTTTTCCAACAAATGCAATTTTCAGGTCTCCCTGCCTGGTGTTTGCTCAGCCTGGGACAATCCTGCTCGTGACCAACATGGTCCTTTAAACCAGCCGCAGCCTGTGGGCAATGCCCGTGCATGCCTGCCCCAATGCCTTCTTGGGGTGTTTTGCAAAGCTGTCCCTGCAGGTCCCGTGCCCACAGCCACCGCCGGGCACTGCCGGAGTTGTCACCCAGCTGTGGAGCATCAACGCACCCCCTGACGGCTGCGTGGTCATAATTTGTTCGTTTAGCTTTTGTGTGCCTCAAATCTAAACCTTCTGCCTCCGTTCAAAGCAGCCCAGAGGCATCTTGCTGAAATCCCCGGTGGCAGGGCAGCCTGGGTGGGCTGGCTGACCTCCGCCAGGCTCCTGCAGCCAAGGACATCCCCGGGGAGCAATTCCTGATAGAATGTTTTCCTGGCGGGATGGAGGGTTTGCTGTGGCAGCAGGCTGGGGAGCCTCATCATATAATGGGGAATCTCAAAAAAGACGAGCAGGACTATGGCAGTGTGGCGGTCATTGTGTGCAGCTGAAGGCACAGCGGGACCTGGGGACGGGTTGGTTCGAATTCTCTGGTACCAGGGTATATTCTGGTCTCTTTTTTTTGCCAGTGTTATTTTAATCTGCTTTTCTCTCACATCAAACTCCCTCTTTCTAAAGAATGCAGAGAGGTATTAGGTTTGTGCCCTTTGTGATATATAGCAAAGGTTTGAGATACTGCTTTCTTCTTTTAGAAATGGAGGGTTTTATCCATTTTATAACTAGCTTCTCCACAGTCATCGTTTTGGCTTCTCAACTGGCTTGAATGAGTGCACTGGAAACGTTTTCTGTGTTTATTAGAGGAAGGGAGGACTATGTGTCCTTAATGAAGGTTCCCCTTCCTTTCACACATGCACATGCAGGTATTAACTGGTGGCTCAGGCCATTTTAGCGAGCGAGTGGTGTTCAAACCAAAATAACCTTCTTCCTCCATCTGAAGCTGGCAGGAATGTCCCCGTTGCCTTATTGGGCTTCAGATCGAGGTGTTCATTATGCATCACCTCCACCTAGGGTGGTTTCGCTGGGGGCTGTGCAGGCATGCAGTCAGAGATAGCCCTTTCCCTCCAAAGCGTATGTTTTCCACATACAAAATCACATGTAGGGGACCTTTTTTTTAAATGAAGGAAGGATTAGGGCACGGCAAGAACTGATTTGCAAAAAGGCATCCAGGGAAGTGGTGGCAGATCAGAGAACCGAAGCGAGATCCTCGGGTCTCAGCCCATGCCTGCCCCACTACCATTTTTCTTCCCTGCTCTTTGGCTGCCCGCAGCATCTTACTGGATAACCAGGACTTGGATTTCCATCCTCTTAAAAGAGGCAATTTAAGGAGATTTCCGGGGGAGCAAAGCTGCCAGCATGCTCCTCGTCCACCTCCCCTTCCCCTCTGTTTCCGCAGGTCACCTCTTTGCGGCTGAAGATGTTTTTCTCCCCCTTTCTCCGTCCACGTGCACTCCTTTTAGAGGCTCTTTGCTCTCCTCACTTTCCCACAGCTCAGAGCCATTCTCCCAGCTTCAAAAGGTTTACTAATTACCCTAATGAGGTCAGGAGAGACCAAATGCTTCTGTGACTTAAAGCAGGGGTGGGAGGGGTTTGGAAGGGGGGAAATATCTTGACTTGTGCCTATGCCGACGTGTCTGCGGGAAGGTAGCGTCTCTACCTCCACTCGTTCTCCCCCACCTTCCCATCTCAAGCAGAAAAAAAGAGAATGTGGACAGAAGGTCTCAAATGTATCAAACAGCTTTTAAAAAGAAATTCCTTTTGCCTGTCAAAAGAACAAACAGATACACCAAAAACTGTCAGAATTAGTGTTGGAGTAATTGCAGAAGCTCTCCAAGGTTAATGCTCCATTAGCGAACAGCTCTCACGCAGCTAAAAGCCAGGACGAGACAGGTTGTCAAAGGCTTGCTGGAGATTAAAGAGCTGCGTTACCAGCCTAAACTCTCTTGTGGATGTTGTTGGGAAGGGGGGGTGTTTGTGGGATGAGGATAACACCAGCCATGGCTTGCGGTGCCGTGGCACCGATGGAGAAGTGTGACCCCGGAGCTGCAGGAATGGGTTTCAGACCTCGGTGAGGTCCCTGATCCCTGGGTCGTGGGGTTTTGGAGGGTTTGCTCTCATTTAAACACTCCACAAATTCTTTAGGCCAAGTTTAAAAGCAAATCCTGAGGGCAGCGCCAGCCCTGAGCCTGCAGGCAGCCTGAAACGGCAGCGCGGGGCAGGGGGAACCGTCCTGGTTTATTCTAAGTTGGAGACGCGCTGGGTCCCCGGAGAGGAGCGGGGCTGGGAGGGAGCGGGGTGCTGGAGGCCCTGGCAGTTCGGAAATTAATTCTGCCTGGGTTTCAGCTAGCCCAGTGGGATTTGTAGCAGGCAGGGCATCAGTTTTAAATTGAATTGGGGCCTGATTTCATCTCCTAGGTCAGTGTAAGGCTCATTTAAATAGAATTGACCTTGATTTTTCTTTTGTGGAAGAAAGAAAAACCATTCCTAACTTCCAGTGAGGCAGCACCCTCTGTGCCCCAAACATTGCCCGGGGAGGGGTGCATGTGATTTAACAGCGCCTGGGAAGACACCATAGCAGCTGCGAGATCACCTTTTCATGAGGACCTGGGTTTTCAGCATCTTCCAGCAAGGTAGTGACCTTTCTTAATGCATGTGGGTCTGAGCTCAGGTTTTTACTTCTTATAAAGCAGAGCTTTGTCTACGAGCATTTTACCCGTGGCGAAGGTGCATTTAGAGAGTCGAAAGAGGCAGTTAAACTCGCACAGCCTTGGAAATGCCACACCGAGGACCAGCCCCAGCCATTTCCATCGCAACTTCCCTGCGTGTAAACAAATACCCACTCAAAAGAAGCCAGCGGGTTCCCGCTGCCGCTCTTGATCTGAATGCGGACAAGGCTGGCGTGACTGTGTTCTTTGTCAGGGCTGTCGCTGCTTTAAAGCTATTATGATGGTGTTATGATAGTGCCTGAGATCCCTGCCAGGATCAGGGCTTTGTTATGCTGGATGCTCTGCGCACAGATGCTGAGAGCCAGTCCCCACGCCGTAGTGTGGCAGCCTCGGCTGAAAAGGCTGATGAGAGAATGGAAAAGGGGAGGAAAAAAATAAATGTCCCTGAGGCAGAGCCTTGCCGAAGGGGCTGGCTGGAGAGCAGGGTGGTCCCGTGGCTCCCAGATCCGGCCTGGGTGATGGCTTTCTCCTGCTGGTGCCTTGGCTGCGGAGGAGACAGGGCTCCGAGCAGCGCGGACGCGACGTCCCCTTGTACCTGCAGGAGCAGCTGCACCCCCCTAATGCGGGACTGGGGTCCCGAGCCTGGCCTCCGGCTCCGGCACAGCAGGACCTGCGTGGCGATGGGCCGATTTCTGATAGTAAATGGCTGGAAGTTAACTTGAGGGAGGTGAGTTTTGAGCTCCTTGCGAAGGGCCGGTGTGAGAGGCCTCTTGAAACGAACAGCCGTGAGCAGGGGAAATGAACAATGTCATAATTAGAGAATTAAACCTTTCCTGTTCTTTTCTTTTCCTATCCTGATATAATTTGTAATGATTAGACCTGGGGTGCAGCGCAACCAGACAATGCAAGTCGTCTATACAAGAGCAAAACAAGACTCCTGCACAGACCCTGTCTCTTTATTAAGCTGATTTGCATTCATAATCTTAATTTGCCGTTATTATTTTTTTCCCCCTTGTGCTTAGTGAGTGATATTAGCATAAAGTCCCTTTTTTCTTGTTTTCTGTTCACGCTCAAGGTCAGAGACTTAGTGAGACACCGACGAAAACAATCTCTTCCTCACCCTCTTTTAATTCTTTGCAGAAACATGTCCTGGGGATTTTAACATAACAATTGCTGGAAAAGGAGGGGGGAGACCTGAACAGAGCCCTTTCTGTGCTGGAAACCAGAGCTGCCCAAAAGAGAGATGCAAATCCACAAAAAGAAGGGAGGGGGGACACGGATCTCAGAGCAGCACCGGTCCTGCCTCATTTCTCTTAAATGGGAGAGCTAATCAAGCAATCGCACAGGCAGGTTTCCTAGAGCTGTGTTTGGAGCAGACCGTGCTGGCAGCGGGGCTGCCAGGCTCTGCAGGCAGCTCCGCCGACGCACCTCCAACCTGCTGGGTCCCTCGCGCTGTTCGGGCCCAGGGTCCCCAGGGACAGTGCTGCCCCAAGCACCCCCCCAGTTGCCTGCCACACCTCGCCGAGCTGGGAGCACCAACCGGCACACCTGGATCGTGCCGGTGCACGCTCCCGCCTGGGTCAGTGTGCCTTGGCCAGGGCACGCACGCTCGGCTCTGCTTGGTGCACAGCGCCGTGTTGCCCCCGGCTGTGTTCACGGGGGAATGGTGCTTCCCTGGGGGTAGTTCTCCAGCTTATCCAATTTCTTGCTCCAAAGCCCTGCAGTTGTAGGGATGCCCCGTTTGGGGACTGCATAGGGGTATCCTGGGCCATCGCCAGGTCTGCAGCGTCCGCAGCAGAAACAGGCAATGCTCTGTCGTGGGGAGCGGGGGCTCCTGGGGCCGACTTCTGAGCTTGGGAAGGGGCAGGGGTCTACCAGAGAAAGCCCCAGATCCTCTCATTGTGGCACACACTTTGCTACGTGAAGGCAACCCTCCTTCTCTGCTTCCTCACCCGCTGAGCCAGGCGCAGAGCTCTGTGGCTGGGGCGCAGGCATCGATCCCAGGCTGAGTTGTTGGGGCAAGGAAGAGAACAGCCGAGTCCGGTTTCACCGTGGTTAGAAGATTAAAGGAGGAGGGAAAAAAATCTCAGCCGATGGCCAAGGGACTTGCATGCAGCAGCCCCCCGGGCAGCCCCTCTCCCTAGCCGCAGAGCGGTCGGGCACCGACCGGCTTTCGGGCTGGTTTCCAGCTCCTCGGGGGCTGTCGACAGGTCTGACACTGCATTCGGAGCCCGGCACATGCATGTGGGACGGGACCGAGGGGGCACCCGCGCTCTGCCCGTGCAAGTCGGGTTCTTCTGAACCCTTCATCGGACCCCGCGGCATCGGTGAAACTGGGCATGGAGGGAAAATCCCCTTTTAGGGCCCGAGGTGTTTGCAGGTTACTGTCAATTTTGGTGGGAAGGGGGAGTGAGGAATTGGTTCCTTTTTGTGTGCTCGAGCTGTGATGATTTTGACACGTATAAAACCATGTGAATCTCCGGTCTCAGGCATGAACTCTTCGAGGCAGGCCGTTTCCTCGGAAGCCTGGCGTGGGGGCTGGATCGTGGCAGATGGTGGCTGCTGCCGCTAATGGCCCAAATGCTCCCGAGTGACCCGGCCGGGAACGGGGAGGGATCAACTTCAGGAGCCGTGAAACGTCTGATGGCCGGGCTGGAAAGGCTGGCGATAGCTGAGATATGGATGTTGTCTGGCGCTGCAAGCGGGTTTGCTGTGCACAGAAATATGTCTTATTTTACAGAATTGGTAGGTTGCTTTTTTTCCTGAGGATGCTTCAGGGCTTTCAGCGCTCAGATGCAATGTGAGTGTTTTCATGCCCCTTTAATGCTTCACTAAACAGTTTGAGATGCTGCCTCTTAATGCCCCAGTAAAGCACAGAATGCTCTAGAGCGGAAAGAGCATGCGAGGGAAAGGAGGGTGGTGGAAAAAGAAGAAAAAAAGAGACTGTGAGGAGAGACAAAACCAGGGAGAAGGCATCTTTTCCCTTTCCCTCTCTGCACGTACCCAGTCCTTGCTGTTGTGAAGGCAGCTCGATGCTGAGGGTCCCCCGCCGGCTTCTGCTGCTCCTCCGGGGAAGAGCTGTGCTTTGCTCACCCTCTCCCAGCCCTTCCTGGGCTCTGTCCTGCAACCGGTGGGCACGTTGCAAGGGGAGAAGGTGGTCCCTGGGCCACTGGAGCGAGGCACGGGCCGTGGCTCTGCTTTGGACCCTGGGAGGGGATGCTGGGGGGGTCGGACGCCTGGGTTTTGTCGGCCATTTCCTGACCTCTGTCTTGGTCTCCGGTGTGCGCGGTGGGGCCGACATCCATCGGATAAGTGCCTTACAGCCCACGCTGTGGGTCCTGGCTCGCTGTCCTTGGCGCGTGTGTGTTTCCCCAACAGATGCCAAACCGAGGGAGAGGACAAGGGCAGGGGGAAAAGAGAGATTCAAAGTTTTAACCCAACAAGGCAAAGTTTGTGTCTCCTCCCGACCAGCGCCGAGGGGAGTCGCCGGCTCTCCTGTTGTTAATTCAAGTCATTAAATTTCCTGCACTCTGTGTATTCCTCCCCGGCACCGCTTGCCCTGCCTGTTTGATCTGTAAGTACCAAAAGTACCGCCTCGGGCTGCAACATCGGCATCCTCGGTCGCCATAGGAACGGGAGCCGGGGCTCCCCCGCGCCCCGCTCCCCCGGGGCCCAGCTCCTGGGGCTGCGCTCTAATGAGCCTCTGAAGTCGGGCTTATCAAGGCCGGGCTACACGGCCCCCAAGGCCGGCGCGCTCCGCGGCAG
This sequence comes from Fregata magnificens, assembly GCA_013389945.1. Classification (NCBI taxonomy): domain Eukaryota; kingdom Metazoa; phylum Chordata; class Aves; order Suliformes; family Fregatidae; genus Fregata; species Fregata magnificens. The sequence goes on from WAAD01001422.1 coordinate 68,506, forward strand.
GCTGCTGCTAACCTGAAAGGTAGAGTTTTTGTCTGAGCCGGGAAGCACAAAGGCAGAGGTTATTGGTGTCAAAGAACTTGCAGATTGAGAGGCTAAACTGCTATTACATTTTTCTTAGCAGAGAGGAGTTCAAAACCGGGAGGAGGGAAGGGGAGAGCTTCGGCGGGGAAGGTGCATGCTTGGAGCCGGCGCCAATTATTGCCGGGCAGGGTGGGGAGGAAGACGATGAAGATGTCTGTGACAGGGAGAGCAGGTGGGGAGGACGGGTGGGGGGCTGAGGCTCAGGGTGCAATTCATCACTCTGCCACTGATGCGTCGTAGGACCCTGGCTGCTGGCAGGCATGGGCTGCAGCCCTCGGCTTCCCACCCGTAAAATGGGGACGCTGGTGCGTTCCCCCTAAACACTTCTGTCAGCGCCGTTTCAGCTGTAAACTCTCTGTGGGGAATTCACCCATGTATCTCTATGTACTTACCCTGCGGGTGGTTTTCCCAAAGATACGCCAGGCAGGTAAGGGCCCACATCCAAACAAGTCTTTATCTGACGGCTGTTGAGAGCCTTCCCCAGCCCCGGCTGGCTCTGCCCGCGGGGTCGTGGGGCAGAGCTCGGGGCTCCAGTCCTGCTGGACCTCCTGGACCAGAGCACCAGGGCTGTGCACATGCCGCAGCTCACGGTGGGTCTGATAACTTGAGCACCTGGGCTTACGGGCGTTCAGCCTGGCACCAAACAGGTACTTTTTGAGACTAATGCGGTGGGCAGTGTGCAGGCAGCTGGCTGGGCTCCAGGACCTGCCAGTGCAGCCCTGTCTCTCTGCTGGAGGTGCCTCATACACTCGGGATGCGGATGGTGTCACTGCCTGTGCGGGAGGTGATCGCCCGCACCGGAGCAGCAAGGTGCTGCTCGAGGGGCTTCCTACTCACGTCCAGCAGAACAACCCGGCTCTGGCAGCCGTGCACTGGCATCGTCCCGGCACAGGGCTGTGATGAGCAATGGGGGACAGTGACCTTTCCCAAAAAAGGGCATTTGCAATACAGCCTCTGGGTGCAGCTTTCTACCACGTACCTCCACAGCCCCCACCCCGCGGTGGCCCCAGGCACTGCTGCGGTAGCCGTGGTCCCCACTGTCAGCAGCGGCGGGTGGCACGTCCCTCTGGGGATTCGAGCAGCCCTGGGGACTTTGAAGCCTTGGTGGCAGGCTGGGCCCTGGACAAGCCCCCAAGGTCCAAAGGCAGCTCTGTCCCTGGGGGACACGGCCCCAGGGGGACACAGCCCCAGGGCTGCTGCTCGTGGCCCCCGCTCCCCACCACCATGAGACTGATGTGCCGGAGCTGTCTGACTCCCCTCCGTAACACCCACACTTTCTAATTGCTGACCACCGACTCTGACAACTCGTGTCAAAACCCTACAAGAAACTATACGTCTTTATTTCCCCTCTTTTCCTAAACAGATCTGTTTTCTCTCCCCTCTAGCTGTCGTGTTCCTGCTGGCAGGCGCGCGGTGCCGAGGGGCTCCCCTGCCCCAAACCCCGTCCCGGGAGCTGCGGCGGGCGCGGGGGAGAGCTGCTCTCTGCCCCCCCGCCTTTCCCCCGTCCATGCCTGGCTGGTCGCTGACGGACGGGTGCAAACCTACGTACGGTGGGTCCCACCACACGCCTGCTTGTTTATTTGCTGTCTCTCAGCCCCTCGATGTTCAAACATAATTGGTTCTGCTCGGAGCAGTAAACAATGATGTGCAATGCATCAGTGAGCCCTAAACGGCACCTACACGCAATTAAAATAATTGGGCGCGTACCTAGCTCTGATTTCAACACACCCCCCCGTTGCTTTTCTCCCTTCATCTGCTTTTTCTTCGTCTTTTGTTCCACCCCGGCAGCCCATCACGCACCTCCCCGCCTGGCTCCTCTGGGAGCGGGTGCCGGCGCCGGTGCCTTTGCTCTGGCCGGTGCAGCGCGAGGTGGTGCCCCGTGGACCGAGGGGTCCGGGGCCGCTCGCCTTGGCCTCAGCCTGAGCACAGAATGAGTTCTCCAACATGAGACGATATTCCAGCCCAGGCCCATGAAATATAATGAAGGCCCAAGGGACTGTACCAGCTCCTTGGTTAAAAATGATGCTGTTATATTTAGACAAGGTAACTAGAGGCCCCTCTGGACAGCGAGGAGTACAATTTTTTGTTTAATGATTCCATAATCTGATATAATATCGGGCCTGTAAGACATAATGAAGACCTGGGGGAGTTTGCATCTTTGCAGCATTAAAGGGCCTCTGCTCGGGGACACAGACAGGTGGAGGTTTGAACTTTGATGCAGTCAAACATGTTTTTCTCTGGATTTGTTTGACATGATTGAGAGGGAATCCAGCAGCCGCAGGAGCGGGGGAAAATGGTTGCAAACGTGGCAATGCTTAAACCAAACCCAAGCATCTGGTTTGCTTGCGCCGAGGGTGGGTGCCGGGAGAGCTCGGGGGGCCCCATCTGGGCTCTGCGGGGCTGCGGTGTGCTGGGATCTGCATGGACGTGGTCGTGGTGGTCTTCAGGTGGCAGCGATGCCTCCGGAGCAGGACAGCCGTGCCCCGCCGCAGGCTGCGAGCAGGGGCAGAGGAAGGGGAAAGGCGCAGCCTTGTCTGGAGCGTAAGGATGCGCCTACCTCAAGTCTGTGTGTTTTTTGCAAACACCTTACATGGGGTTTTAAGTGGTTCAAGCAGTTACAGCCCTGCCTGGGGACGGCCACACCTGCAGCAGCTTGTGCTGGATCAGCTGGGAACAGCATCGCTGGTCCCAGAGGTGCTGTGGCTTGGCAGAGCTGCGCTGACCCCCTGAAGGCTTGGCACGGCAGAGCGACGGTTCGTCTGGCTACACCCCACCTCTCCCACGGGTGAAGCCCAGGCTGACCCCTCGCACGGCGATCTCAAACCGAGTGCAGGAGCGCAGCATCAAGGTGCTTTGCTGACGGGACCGAAGCTGCTGAGGAATATGCACGCAGCAGAGCCTGCATCCCGCTTTTCCAAATGGGACAATAACGCGGCGAGGATTATTCGGTGACTGCCAGACAACAGGGGTGACATTTGCCCAAAATGCACAGCAACACTAAATGTGTCCAGGACCAGCATCATCCATAAACCTCTCCTCTATGTCCGTTTTGGAGCGGATCCTCAGCTGGAGGGCTCGTCCCCCATCCCGAGGGACCAGTGGCAATGCCTCCACGGGTGCCGTCATGTCTCAGTGAGGAGGAAACCCTCCGGTGAGAACCTGCTGGTGTGGAGCTGGATGCACTGGGACCTTCCCTGGTTTGTGCACGTCTCGGTTTCAGTGCCGGGAGATAACCTAATCCCATTTAGGCTTGGAGAGAGCTGGCAGATTCCTCCCCTGGGAGCCAGCGCACGGCGGGGGGTGGTCTGTAATGAATTCCTATCATTCCAGCACAAAGGTAGCTTACAGGAGTGCTCGCTGCAGAAAATATTAGGGTCGCTGCCCTATCATCCCTCGGAGACATCCGTCGTAGATCAGTGATTCCTGCCTGCTGACAGGCAGATGGCCCTGGGAGGGCAGAGCCAGCCTCATGTTCCCCAGCTCTTTCCTTCCTGGAAAATGCCTTTTCTGCCAAATGAAAGGTTTTAACGCCCTGCTCGGGACTGCGTTCGCCCCCGTTACCCGCACAAATGGGCGTGCAGCCCCACGCGGGGCATCGCTCTGCGGCACCGGTTCCCGTTGCACCCTGGTTTGTTATTTATCTGCATTTCGGCAGCTCCTCGGGGGTCCCATCATGGGCGTAAGGACCCTGCACTGAGTCCTGCTGGGAGAAGCCTTGGCCTCGCACCAGCCTCGGGGGCAGCTCAGCCCGTGGACGGGAGCCTGGAGATGATGCTGTCATCGTCCCAGGGTCCGGGCTGCGTGGGGGGAGCGTGCCGGCGCAGGGGAGCCCTGCAAATCCCAGGGGCAGGTTTGGGTAGGGAGTGCTTGGGGAGTCCCCCGGGGGGTCCCCGTGGCGGGGGGGCCCCCAGGAGCCATCCCCCCCGCCGAGGCCTGTTCCAGCTCCCTGCTCTCCCTCCCCTCTTACCTTTATTTATTTAATTTATTTTTCCTCTGTGGAAAACCACATAATGAAACCTGCCCCCTTCAAGATGGGCTTTAATACGGCTCCGTGGCTGGGGCCGGGACGTTTCACCTCGGGAGCTGCCAATCCGTCTCTGTCAAGCTGTCAGCCCTGATGCCTTTGCGTGCTGGCTGGAGCCACGCTGCAATTCAAAGTGGATTAACTCTTTGGGCTGCCCTCCCCTCCTCCCCTTCCCATTCCACTTGGGTGGGTTCAGGCCAAACAGAAAACGCTTTTCCCCTGCGCTTTCCATATTCAAAAGCTCCTAAAGCGCAGTCGGGCGCCCGTGGGGCGGCTCTGCTCGGGATGGCAGCGAGGGCTGCGCGATGCTTTCGGCGCTGCGGTGCCGGGGGGCTTTCGGGACCTGGTGCGGGGTCGGTGGCGATGCTGGGACCGGGTGCCCGGGCTGCGTGGCTGCGGCACCGCGCTGCGTCCTTGCAACAGCCGTTAATGGGGTGCCTCTGGGAATGGCTTGTGCCGTCCTGTGCAGGGATGGAGGGTCCCCCGCTATCCGAAAGGGGCGAAGGGCCGCAGACCCCCCCCAAAGCCCCCGGCTGTTTAGCTGAGCTGCTGCTGCGCTGGGGGGGCTGCGGGGCTGGGGGTCTTTGCTTGCTTTCCCGGCTGATAAAATTTCCCCCAAACAAACCAACCGCACTGGGAAAAGCTGGGGCTGCGCCGAGCGCTTGTTAGGGGCGAGCTGAGTCCACGGTGATGGGCGCCGCACCCCCGCCCGCGGGGGCCGTGGCACAGGGCACCGGCAGGATGCGGCCCGCGGAGGGGCACCGGCACTAGGGGGGGGGGTTGGCTAAGCAATGAGGTGCCGCTCGGCTCCGCGCTGCTGCTGCTGCGCACCCGGCCTCAACTTTGGGTGAAAACCACAAGATTTTGGAATTCCGGACCTTGGGGTTTCGCCCGGGGACTGGGCAGCCGCCGCGCGTCCCCGGTGCGCTGCGGGTGGGCTGTGGGCTGTGGGATGCATCTGCATCGCCCTGGGCAGAGGGGGGAGCGCCTGGCGAGGGGGTCTCAGGGGGCCCGCGGCCACCCCGCTGCTCCTGGGTGGTGCTGGCTCCGGCCACCCTCTTGCCATGGCCGTCCTGCGTAGGTCTAACCCTGATCAGGGGCTAGAAAATCGTTATTATAATGGGAAAATAATACTTGGACTGCTATAAACCTTTGCCAGCGCAAGACTGATGGCTTCGGCGCTGCCCCGTGCTGGGTGGACCGGGGTGGAGCTCATGTCCCACTGCGTCGCGGTGCTGGCAGGGCCACGTGGGAGCAGCGGTCAGTGCCGCAGCCATCAGTGTTATTGCTGTGCTCACCCGTGCAGGGGCCCTCCCCGACTTGGCGGCGGCAGATCAGCAGCTGGGAGGTGCAGCTATTCCTGAGGACGGACCGTATTGCTTGCTAACAGGACGCAGTCATTACGCCCGCAGATATGATCTGCACAAGCTGTTCCTCGCTTCGCAGCGTGCTGCAGGGTTGTCCATCTGTCCGCGTGCTGTTCGCCTGCCGGAGGGGATGGCCGGGCGTCTGTCTGTTCCCTGCTGAGCCCTTGGCAGGCTGCAGTGGCTGCTCGGGGCTGGGGTCCGTGCTGGCGCTGAGGTCTGTGCTGGTGCTTGCTCAGTCCCGTCTGGGTTTGTTCACCAAGACGGAGGCGCTGGGGCTGCAGCGAGGGTTTCCAGGTAGAGGCAGGAGGAAGGCTTTGTTGCCAGGGCACACGTGGGGAGCTGGAGGCTTTTCAGAGAGAGCTGTTGCCTTTCCTGTATTTAGCCACTTTGGGTGTTTCGGTAAGCTCTGCTCGGCTCCTCTGGAAACTTAAACAAACCCCTGGGCTCCGGGAGGAGCGAGGGCTCGGCCCGGCCATCCCCTGGTCCTCGCCTGCAGCCCTGATTCCCAACACCTGCCCGACCAGGGGTGAGGTTTGTCCTGGAGGTGGCTGCCCCAGCCCTGCCCATGGGCTGAATTTGTGAGCAAACCGACTGGCCCTGATAAGGAGGGCCTGGGCTTTGGCACCCAGGGGAAATCACTGCGGGCAGGCGGGAGCAGAGACCTGCCTGCCCCGGCCAGCGCTCCCACCTGCCTGGGCTCCGGGGTCTTCCAGAGCCCTGGGGAGGGCAGGTGAGCCTCGCTGCAAAAATAAGCAAAATATACGCTACCCCTGTTTCCCCGGTGCTGCTGGCAGGATGGCAGAGGTGACTGCAGGAGGGAGGGGACAGTGCTCAGAGCAGAGCTCCAGGGTCCAGCCCCCACCCCGGACGAGCTGGGAGGATGCTGCTGCTCCCTGCAAAGGGAGCACGTGCCTGGTCTGAGCGATGCCGGGCTGCGAGTCGGGGCTCCCGGGCTCCACTCCCTCCTCCCGCGAGGGTCACCTCTGTCTGACCTCGAGAGACATCCCCGCGTGCCTCAGTTTCCTGTGCTGCAGCAGGGCGGTTATTTACTGGGCTGATTTTAGAGGTGTCAGCTGCATTAGTATCCAGGTGACACTGCATCATTTCCCACCCCGCTTTGTGAAGGGGCTGTGGTTTAATTAATGTTTGCAAATTGCTTTGAGGACGGCTGCTGTGAGAGGTGCGTGGATGCTCGCGGTGCCCGTGTCTCCGACAGCCAAGTGCTTGCATCTCGCAGGGGGCTGTGGTCGCGGCGGGCGCAAATTGCCACCGTGCTCCCCGAGACGAGGTGACCCGTGCTCATCTGTGCCAGCACGGCTCTGGCATGGGATGGCTCGGCAGCTGGGGCAAGGCTTTATCTGCAGCTGGATTTTGGGGCTGGGTGTTTTAACAGGCATCGGATGAGGCAGCAAAACGTGCCCGGTGCTGCTGGGGGAAAGGTGTGTGCCTGCTCTGGGGGAGGCTGTGCCCGGGACAGCCCCGGGCAAAGCGTGTCTGTGCGTGGAGGGTGCATGAATGGTTTGGATGTTTCCCTCCTCTGAGTTTCCACCCTGAGCTGCGGTTTGGGGCTGTCCCACCCTTCCCGCTGGAGAGGAAACAGTGCCTGGGGTCCCAGGGGGATCCACGCAGGAGCTCTGGGCTGCAGCCGGGTTTGGGTGATAATCGCAGTGTTTTGTACCACCTGCGTCTGCTTATTTGGAAGGGATTTCCTAAATAAAGCCGGGGCTCAGGGAGCCTGGGGGAGCTCCAGGGGCCTCTCCCGGCTGACGAAACCCGGGTGCACGAGCTGTTCCTCAATCCAGCTGCGTTGATGGACAGCCCACTATGCTGCACCACCAGCCTCGTGAACTTGGGGTCATCCCTCCCCATCGGGGACCCCGAGGGATGGGCCTCTCCATGCAGACACGTCTGGTCCCTGCTGCTAACCCTGTGCCTGCCCTGGAGAGCGGCCGTGCGCCCGGAGCAATCGTCCTGCGCTCCTCCCAGGGCAGCTTGACCCCAAGTGACGGGTGCCCCTGGGCATGGCCGATGTCGGCCGCTTGTGAGCCGCTCCGGTGCGGCTCTCACCGCCTGTCAGGACTGTTTCTGGGCTGGGGGGGCTCGTGTGAGGCCGCCCCACTGCAGGCAGCCCGACGGATGGAGCGAGCAGCAAGTTTCGGCATCCTTGTACAAGCTCCCTCCAGCCCGGGGGCTGGGGCAGAGCCAGGCCTGTCTCCCAGCCAGGGATCGCGGCGCTTGGCTCCAGCCACCCTGGGAGATGGAGGAGCCACCGCCGGCAGCTCACCGCGGCGGCTCATCGCCCTCGCCGTGCGGCTGCCCGCCTCCTACCCGCTCACCGGCCCGGTGCCAGCCCGTCCCTCCCGGCTGGGGGGGGCAGCCGTTCCCCACGCATGCCCCAGCGCAGGCAGGGCTGCCGGCGGGCCGGAGCTTTGCCCTCAGTGCCGGCGCGGCTCGGGGGAGCAGAGAGGCCCAAGCTGACAGCGGCCGCTAATGAGCCGGCAGTAATGCACTCATGGCTGTTCATTACTTTGGGGTTTCTGACATTTGGGTCAGTTAATGGATTTGTCTCTCCCTCCGCCCCCCACCCCGCATCCTCCCCCTCTCCTGCCAGTGGCTGCCCAGGACCAGCTGTAAATTAGCCCTTGATTTCTCACATGTGTCTTTACTTAAATAGCAAACGTGCTAAAAAGCAAACTCCCCCCTGCCCACCCCCTCCCCGGCCTCTCGGGCGTTTGGGGGGTCGGTGCTGGTGGGTGCCGAGGGCTGCCCTGCTGGCTCTCTGCCAGGGATGCCGGGGCATCGGCACGACCCTGCCGCTGCCGTACCGTGCGGACGGACCCTGCTGCCGGCCGGGATCCCCCCCGCGCTCAGACCCTGCGTCTGCGCGAGGGTTTCTGTTCAGGCTGGGAAAGCTCCAAGGGACCCGCCTGGGCCCCTTTTTTTCCTGTTGCAGCTAAATTATAACCAGCCTTTGTAAAGAGGCGGCGGGCTTGCCTCTGCGCCGGCTCTTCCCGGGCGTTTCTGCTGCGACTCTTCACCTTTTAAGTGGGAAGTTTTTTCTTTCGGTAGCAAATATTTTCCATAATTTCTAGGCTGATACAATTAAAGTTAAAGAAGATGGGTGTAAATTATACCTCCCTGCAACCAGCCTTGCCCCCCTAGAGTAGCTAGGGGCTGGAAATGTGAGGATTTGCAATAATTAAGGCAAATAGTTGTTTTTGTTTGGTAAGAAAAACAACCCAGTGCTGTTAGAACGAAGGCAAGAAAAACCATAGAAAATGTTTTCCTTCCAATTACCAAGAAGGGGGGAAGAAAAAGTCATTACATGCAAAGCTGCTGCTGGGCTCTGTGCCGGGCGGAGACATGTAGAAACTAAACCAGGACCAGGCTGGGAAGCAAACACCCGTCGGGGAGCTGGATGGCGAGGATGAACCAGGCTGTTTCCTTGTGCTCGCCCCTCACCGGCCATTTTCCATGGAATTTGATCCATGACTTCCCGCAGCTCCAGTGGAGCATGAGCTGTTGCACTGGGCTGAGCTGGGATGCGCTGGGCTGAGCTGGGCTTGCTGCCTGAGCATGAGCCGGCAGCTTCCCGCACGTTGCCTGCACGGGCAGAGAAAGGCTGTGTGGCACCGGGGGAGGCAGCGGGACTTGCCGGCGCTGCCCAGCGGCCGCCGTGGCCTCTCCGCACAGCTCTGGGCATGTCATGAATTGCCGAACGGCTGCAGATTTGCCAGCCGGCGAGTGCCTGGGCAGGAACCAGCACCCCAAATTGCGGCCCACCAAAATCGATAGCTGCCGCCGAAGGCAGCGCGATGGTCTTTTTATTGTTTCCGTTTCTTGATCCACAAAATAACTATGGAATTGATCAGTCTCGAGGGATATGGTGAAGCTTGATTAATTTAGTAATTATTACTTCAAGGTATCGCCCTCCGCAAGGGCCCGATCCCGATCCAAAGCCCTTTGGAGACCCTCGGCAGCATTTGGGCAGCTCTAAGCCCAGCACCGGCTGCTCCCCCACAGCAGTGGGGTGTCGGGGGCCGTGGGGCACGGTGTGCCGGGGGGCAGGATGGCCCCTCACTCTGCAGGGGGGGTCCCCAGGCCCCCGCATGCCCCCTGCCCTGCTGCCCCTGCGGGCAGAAACGCCGAGGTCTGTGCCGTTCCCTGGAGTGGGGACCTGGGGAAACATCTCACGTGCTTGGAAGCTTATCTGCTTTCTCCAGCTCTATCAGTTGGTCTAATAAAAGGCACTGCCTCTCCCGGCAAGCCTTGCCTGAGGTGTTTTAGGCAGGGCTGGAGCAGACCCTGCTATTGAATACCTGGTCTTTTAGCTGCTTATGACTTTACTGTTTGGGCTGAATTTCTCAGTCGAGGCGCCTTTTCCTGTAATTTCAGCCAAATTTGTTTAGCTATTTCCAAGAACAAGGCTTGGGAAAAAGACTTTTTTTTTTTTTTTTTAAATTGTGTTAAAGTATTCTAGTGACCTTTTATTTGAAAAGCCCAAGTGCCCGGTGCCTGGGAGAAGGGACACGGAGGGGCAGCAGCTCCGTGCTGGCTGCCATCCCACGGTCCAGCTGGGAGCCCAAACCGAGCGAGGGCTTGGCAGTTTGCAGGGGCTCAGTGGAGGAGCCGGGGGGGCAGCGGGGTGTCCCGCAGGCTGCGTCCCCACTGCCTGGCCGGAGCTGGGGGGAGCCGGTGTCCCCAGCATCGCTGCTGCCAGTGCTCCAACAGTTCGGCAGCCTAAATGAGGCGGAATAGCCGAAAACTGGAGGCTGGGAGTGCCGGGAGAGCCCAGCCCTGAGCTTGCCTTGCGTCACTGGGGGGAAAAGTAATCGCCTGTCTCCAATCCAGACCTTGGAGCTATTGAGCCTGGAGGTGATGGAAATCCGGCTCTGTTCCTCGATGCCACAGCCTGAGCCGGGCAGGGACTCCCGAGCCCTCGTGTGGCTCCTCCTGGCCTTGGCCACGGGTTTCCTGCTGATGTCGTTCTCGATTTTCGAACGCCTGGTGAGGAGCGGGGTGGCCGGCTGGGAGCGTTCGGGGCTCTGGCAGCCGCCTCTGTGCCTGTGCAGGGGGGGCCGTGCTCCCTTCCCGCTTTTTGGCTTTCTCGATTATGTTTGAAATTTAAGGTTTTTTGATCTTAATTGGCATTTGCGAGTCTCCTGCCGGCAGCCACCATCCCGCTGCACGGGGGTTTAGTGTTAGGGAGTGGGAACCAGTTCCCCAGCAGCTCCCGCGCTGGTTTGGCGGTGGAGGGTGCATGCTTTGCCTCCGCTGGTGGTCCTGCTTGGGCTGGGCAAGTGGGCACCTCTCCGGTACTCTGAGGAGAACCGTCCCTCTGACTGTCTCCAGTGTCAGACCTCCACGGGTGGCCGGAGAGCTCGGGGGTCGAGGAGCGTCTCAAGCAGCGTTAGTAGGAAGCTTATCTGGTGTTACCCGTCTAGGGGTGTTTGCCTTCGGTTTTTGAGGGCAGCTGAAGCCCCCGGAGCCGTTCCGCCCCAGCACAGCCCTCGCCGTGAGCAAACCAAATGCAGTCACAACGCCCACGAACCCCATCGTGGATGGGCTGGGTCAAGATCCACCTCTTCCCGCTGGATCCGCCCCAGAAAAGCTTCTTCCAGCATCCGTGAGAAGGTTTTTCCATCGGCTCCAGCAGTCTCCTGGTGGTCCGGCTTCAGGGGCTTCAAATCCTGAAACATCCCTGTCGGGGGTGGCGTCAGCTCCGGTTTTTGCCGAGCTGCAGGTTCCCCCCGAAGGTCCCCCCCGGGGCTCCCCCCGGGGCTGCGCTGTTTGGTCAGGCTCTGCTGGGGCTCCCTTCGCCGTCCCCCGTGTCGGCCGCAGCCACGTGCCGGGGAGGGACCACCGCTGGCCCTGTCGGCGTGCCCGGGAAGGCTTTTAGTGGCTTGGCTTGATAAATGAAAACAAATAAACTTGACAGACAAGTGGACAGCTTTATGATAGCTTCCCACCGACAGGGAGAAAGATTGGTTGTCGGTGGCTTGATAGAGAAATGTCTTGATGGGAGTCAGATAAAGAGATGTATAACCTTGATGGCGGAGGATGAGGACTTGGCTGCGCGGGAGGACGCTCCGGCAGCGTTATTCAAAAATAATTCTGCCTTTATTTGTTTTTGCTTTTTGGTGGGGGGAGGCATGCAGAGCCCCACAGTTCATTGAGTTTTTCAAAATAGATTTGCTAAATAAATAATGACGATGATCCATATTTTATTTATGTCCCACCTATCTACATGCGGCACTGGAGGTGTTTTACAACGGACCCCGTTCTCCCTTTTAAAGCTAACAAACTCAAAACTAAAAGCACATTAGATGGAGACAGATTTACAAGGATATTTAGATGCTGAAGCATAAAGACAGGCAGCGAGCGGGATTTGCAGAAGCGCCTCGGCTGCTCGCTCCTGTTGATTTTAATGGGCACCTTGTTGCTATTGTGAATCCAACTGGATGCGTATTTGCATCCGGAGGCACCAGCTCCCCGGAGCTCAGGGGATGCCTCGGTGGCCGCAACACCTGGGAGGGACTCGCCAGGGTCCCTGGGAAGGAGGGTTCGGAGTCCGCCCGTGTCTGCTCATCCTTCGGCAGCAACAGTGATTCATATATTAAGTTTTCTGAACTTGGGGGTGACCTGGGTGAGTCTGGGAGCAGAGCGGGTCCTGCCCCGGCGAGCACCAGCCTTCCCGGGCAGCCCGAGAAGGGTGTCCTCGCTCGGGGACGTGGCTCCCCGCGACGTGGCCTCCAGCGCCGGGGTCGGGCAGCACTCCTGCAAGCAAAAATCCCACCGGCTTTTCCCACGCGTCTATTTTCTGCGGTCGAGCTCTGTCCTCTGGGGTGCCGGACGCGGCCCCACAGCCACGCCGGTGCTCCGGCAGACCGCGGTGCCCGTCGTGCAGGGCGAGGGCCGTGGCACGTGGT
>WAAD01001423.1:0-18061 GCA_013389945.1 Fregata magnificens
GAGATTAAGACACAAATGAGGTCAAATGCCGCCACACAGGCCGTTTTTTTATTGAGTAGAACAGCAAGAGAATAAAGCGATAGGAGAGGCAGGAAAGATTTAGGGGTGAAAATTAAGCAGGCAATTAGAAAGATAAGCAAAAGATAGTCACCACCAAGGATCCAGCAGCGTCCCGTTGGTCCTCAGATTGCGGTCTTCAGTTCTTCAGTGGTGGGTGCACACCGTGGCTTGTTTTCGTGGTCAGGCTGGCGCATGCGCACAACATCCCATGCACTGTCCACATGCCTTAGGTATTGCTTATCACGCGGCCTTCGCGTGATCAGCGGCGGGAAAAAGTATACATTTTGGCGGGTAGCTTGCTCAGTGGTGGGAAAAAGTATATATTTTGGCGGGTAGCTGGCCCCGCCCAGACAACAGCCGGCACTCTGCTCCAGCGATGCCTGACAAGCACGAGAATGACTCGCCACTCCACCAGGGCCTCACAAGCCTCCCTGCGAGCCGCAGCGCCGCCAGGCCCTGTGCTCCAGCCGCACTTTGTCACATAAGCATATACAAGCAAGCTTTGAGACAATTAGCTGTTATTCCAGTCTCTCACACCCAGAAAGGTGATGGAACAGTTCATCCTGGAGGTCGTCTCCAGGCATGCAGAGGAAAAGAAGGTTATCAGAAGTAGTCAACATGGATTCACCAAGGGGAGATCATGCTTGACCAACCTGATAGCCTTCTGTGACAGCATGACTGGCTGGGTGGATGAAGGGAGAGCAGTTGGTGTTGTTTACCTTGACTTCAGGAAGGCCTTCGACACTGTCTCCCATAACATCCTCACAGACAAGCTTAGGAAGTGCGGGTTAGATGAGAGGACTGTGAGGTGGATCAAGAACTGGCTGAACGGCAGAGCTCAGAGGGTTGTGATCAACGGCGCCGAGTCTGGTTGGAGGCCCGTAACTAGCGGTCTTCCCCAGGGGTCTGTACTGGGTCCAGTCCTGTTCAACATATACATCAATGACCTGGACGAAGGGATAGAGTGTACCCTCAGCAAGTTTGCTGATGATACCAAACTGGGAGGAGTGGCTGACACGCCAGAAGGCTGCGCCGCCATCCAGCGAGACCTGGACAGGCTGGAGAGCTGGGCTGAGGGGAAGTGAATGAAATCCAACAAGAGCAAGTGTAAGGTCCTGCACCTGGGGAGGAACAACCCCATGCACCAGTACAGGTTGGGGGTTGGCCTGCTGGAAAGTAGCTCTGCTGAGAAGGACCTGGGAGTGCTGGTGGACAGNAAAGATGGTGAGGGGACTGGAGCACCTCTCTTATGAGGAAAGGCTGAGAGACCTGGATCTGTCCAGCCTAGAGAAGAGAAGACTAAGGGGGGATGTTGTTACTGCTTACAAATATCTGAAGGGTGGGTGTCAAGAGGATGGGGCCAGACTTTTTTCAGTGGTGCCCAATGACAGGACAAGGGGCAATGGGTACAAATTAGAACACAGGAAGTTCCACCTGAACATGAGAAAGAACTTCTTTACTGTGAGGGTGCAAGAGCATTGGAACAGGCTGCCCAGAGAGGTTGTGGAATCTCCTGTGGAATATTCAAAACCCACCTGGACGCAGTCCTGTGCACCCTGCCCTAGGTGAACCTTCTCAAGCAGGGGGGTTGGACAAGATGATCTCCAGAGGTCCCTTCCAACCCCAACCATTCTGTGATTCTGTGATTCTGTGATTCTGTGATTCTGTGAATATGACCCTGAGCAACCAGACCTAACTTTGACCTGAAGATCACCTCCAGTGCTCCTGACTAACTCTTAGAAGGCCCAGTCCCTGCCATCTGCCCTATGCAGTGAATACAGCATTACTAGCGTAGTTAAAAAATTTTATTGCATGACAAACCGTATTTCTGTGCAAGGCTTTCTGATGAGGTAAGCTTTTACCATGCAAGGGTTTTGCTTAATGGCTGTGCATAATTTTACACATCCAATCACTGTAACTCTGCTAGACAAGCACTGCATGTGTATGCACAGCATCTCCGTGGCCACTTAACATCTCTGCTCGATAAAGTCAAAGCATCAGCCCATTGGAAAGCTAAGAGCCAGTACCACAGACCGGAGTTAAAATTACTGTCAGATTGTATTAAAGGGAATGTAAATTAGTTAAAAAACCCAGGTGGTTTCTACTCATCCCTGAAGGGCTGAAGCTGTGTAAATCTTGTTACAAACATGCATTTCTGCAGAAATCTGCGTTCTCAGACATGTCACGTACAGCTCACGAGTCTGCTGCAGGTCCCCTTCTTGGTGTCTTGAGTAACAAGTCATTGAATGTAGAAACCCTGCTCCTTTAGCTCTTCTGGACTGTACTGGTTCTCTTCTACCCCTGAACAGGAGATTTTGCCTTAAACCCTGATAAACGCATCTCATAAGGCCAGCCTGGCTTTGCCTGTGTTATGGTGGAGCTTTTGGAAGTGTTCATTTTAAAGGTTGATTGAGAAGAGTAAAGAATTGGGTGGAACAAGACTAAGAGAAAGCAGATATTGAGGGAGTTGAAAAATACAGCAGTGTATGTACATCAAGGGAAACTGTAAAAAGAAGGGGAAAATACCAAATGTGGCAGTGAAGAGGAGCATTTCAGAGGTTTTATAGAGGTAGATCTCTACTAGCTTGCTTGTGTCAGGCAGATGGAAGCCCAGTCTGGCTGCAATGGGGAGCCTGCATACGCAGCCAGCTCCAGCGGTACCTGCAACGCTGGGGGTGCTGGCTGATAGGGCAGGGGGCTGCAGCCCCGTCCTGCTCCTCTCCTTTCACCTTGGTCAGTCCAGGCTGGCAGTACACTCCACCAGAGTATTTCTGCACAATGGCAGGCTGTGTTTTTGGCTGGCCAGCAGGCTGCATGTTTACTGTGATTGACTGCTCTGCCTTATCTTTTCCTGAAGGCGCAGGCTTCTCCATGTGGCTCATCTACTGCACTGGCAGGAACGCATATAAGACACTATAAAAAATGATAAAAGACAGTGAAGGGAAACTCAGACTCAAGCAAATGGTATCAGGACTGAACTGTGCGAGACATCGTTTTGAAAGCATAGCCTGACTATTGGCCGTCGGGCTGTAGACAGTACAGGCAAAGTTGCAATAACATAGAAACATGTCTGGTTAGGACCAGAATCAGGAACTCAAGGAAGAAATTGCATCAATGAGATCCACAGGCAATGTTGTTCTGGTAGTTGGTAAATACAAAGAAGTAGATTGAAGACTTAAGGGAACCATCAGCGAGATCGGTGAGATTGGGTCTGGGGAACTGCAGGCCAATCTGCCTGGGAGACCAGCTCGAACCTCTGGCACTCTGAGCCTTCAAAGCCTAGAAATACCAGGAGGTATAATCCTGACCCCCCTACAAACCATGGCAAGTTTCCCCTGGCTTCAATAGAGGAAGGATTTTTATTCAGTTAGTTCTGGTGAGCAGCAAACATAAAGCAAAGGTAAAGGCACTGTATGGAGTGGAAAAGCTGAGCTAGTTTCTGCTCCCAGATGACTCCAGGAGAAGGAGGCATGACTCAGATGAAGAATAAGTGATTAAAACCTGTAATTTACTGCCCCACTAGCAACACATTGATACATTACAGATTAATGTGGTGGTAAGAAGCTGTTCTGTGTAACCTTGTGAAGTTTTATTTTAACTTACAGTAAATTTGTGAGTGGCATGGAGACAGTGGATAGGGAACAGCGCTTATTGTGTAATACAAGCACTAGAGTTAGTCATTAAGAAACAACAATTGAAAATACTAGGTGTTTGGTTCAAAACCAAAAATGCAGATACTTTTTCCTATTGGTAGTTAAATTATTGAGCTCCTTGCTGCAGGGTATTTTGAATGATAAAAGTTCAAATGGATTAAAAAAGTGACTGGACAAACTCATGGAAAGAAAAGCCACTCATGACTGGTTAGCCATGAACCCTGTCTTGGGAAGTCCCTTAACCACAAAATGATGGGGGCTGAGACTGTGCTGGGAAAATGTATCTATTTTTTGTTGTTGTTAGCTTCTTCCAAGATACAGAGCTGGACGGCTTGTTGGCCTGCTTTCATATTGCTGTTTTATGTTGTCAAATGCTTATCTGTCTTTCATTAACAAGTTAATTATTTTGGGGATGGGGGTGGAAAAAGCTTGTGCAGGGCAGTTACCACCAAGCTTGTTTGCTCTTCTGTAATTTCTTAGCCTGAGGTGCTAATGGGCAACAGAAATTCCCTCATCAGCTGAACAATATATAAACCTGCATTTATTTGCACCATGACAAAAAAGTTGAAAACACTTTGCTAAAAAAGCCCCAAGAAATTGAAATTGTTTTAGAGAAGGGCATCAAGGTGACGGAGGTTTAGAAAGATGAACCGGAATAACCTATTTCCTAAATAATGAGTAAACACTGAGTAAGTAGATGAAAAAAGATGACAACTACCTGTATAGTACAAATATCCAGGTGATAAAGGATTTTATCCTTTTATTTATTTTTCTAGAGTGCATGGAAGCAGAAGAAGGAGAGGTGGGAAGAAATTAAGGACAAGTTCTTTTAAGCTGTTTGTTGGAAGAGCTACTGAGGACAGCAGAGCCCAAGGGGTTGCCTCTGATGCCAGGGGTTTTGTCTGTGTTGGAGCTGGAGACAGAAGGGCAGACCTCCGTATTTCCCTTTCCCTGCCACCATTTTTATACTCCTCTCTCTCAGCACTGGTGCAGGGTATGGCCCTAATGAATCAAGAATTATTGCTGGTTATCAGCTAATGCAACGAATACCCACTAGATGCCACTGTGCCATTTCTCACTCTGTGTAAGACTACATGCCCTTCACAGACTGGAGCACAATATGTTCCTTTCAGTGGCAGCTCTGATGCTTTTAGCTGACGGGGACCTCAGCAAAACATTTGAAGATGTGTGTGAGTGGTTTTGTGTGCGTATAACCCAAGAGAGACTAATGACAACACTGTCATAGAAAACAACAGGGTGGGTTATTCATTAGTGAGGTAATGCTAAAGAGATTAGTTGTTGTACAAAAAAGTAATGGCCACTGCTGCTTTCTATTGTATAAGAAGTTTGTGACATTTCCCTGCAAGTTCTCTTTTGTGCTCAGCCTGAGTTGCCACATGCCTGTGTCTGTGAGCTTGGGGACGGCCAGTGAAATCCTCACTCAGGGCTACCGAGTAGGGTTACAATCGCACAAGATCTCTGTAATGCACCTAAGCATTAGTAAAAAAAAATTACAGATGGCACCTTCTTCTGTGTTGCAACAAACTGTCACCTTTTTAACATTGCTTCACGTTGCCTCTGTTGTGGCATGTTACCTCCTTGTGATGTTACCTGTGCTGTCATATGCAACCTCTTTAATCACTGTTAAGTCAGAAGATCTAAGTGAGGTTTAGAAAGTTCTGGTGGGGATAAACCACGCTATCCCCAGGCTAAGAGCTTCCCCTGGGCTAAATATCCCTCAGAGAAGATTTAGGCCATTAGCCCTTCGTTTGCTTTGGAATATACTTTCCTGTCCCGTTTCAGCTGTAGTTTTGTGCTGGCTTTTTCTCTCAGCCTGACCCTAAGCCTAATCCTAGAGTGTCCCTCAGACAGGGCACCCCAAACCTTCTCCCAATTACGTCATGTCCAAGGGAAGATACTTTTTGCAGCCCTCTCTGTCTTCTTCAAGCCCTGCTCCAACTGTGGTCTTGCTCTTGCTCTCAGACCTAATCCTGACCCTAGCAATAAGCTAAGCCATAGACCAGAGGCCCTGCTCAATCCAGGGACTAATTATTCCTCAGATAAGAGCTCTAGTAAAGCCAATACTTTACTTCAGTGTTGGGTTGAGCGAAAGAGAAAGCCCAGAGCTGCAGGAGCAGGGCTGATGGCACTCTTCCAAAGTGACTTCTGGCATCAGCCCTTAGTTTACTTGGAAGGACACTTTCCAGCCCCTAATGGCTGTAGCTTTGAGTTTATCTCTTGGCTCTGAACTGAACTGTAATCCTTGGCTGGACCTTAGGCAAGGTACCTAAGCCTTTCCTCCAGCTAAACAGTCCCCATGGAAGAGATCTTTCAGCAGCCCTGAGCTTTCTTTGGCAGCCCCTTTGCAGCTCCACCCCAGCTGCAGCTCTGGGTTGTCTCTGTCTCTCAGCACCCAACGCTAGGCTGAGCCATTGGCCAAAGACCACTTAGATATGGGGATGAAATCAGTGCTTCTAATTCACTTTAGCTGCTGGATCTCTGACAGGAAAACATTGTAACAGATTTGTGTGGGTGTGCACATTTGTTGAGTTCCAGAGGACTTGCAAAACTTAGCAAACTTGCAAAAAAAATCCCTGAAAACCAAACAGTACAGGTTACACATTATCAAGCTAATACTAAGAAGATGAGCATATTGTGCTGGTTTGACCCCGGCTGGACACCGGGTGCCACCCAGCCGCTCTGTCACTCCCCTCCTCAGCAGGGCAGGGGGAGAAAATGAGGTGGAAAGAAACCTCCTGGGTCAGGACAAAGGCAGTTTAATAAAACAAAGCCCACGGGCGGAAACAAAAGGGAAAGGACAGCACGGACCCCCCTCCCCACCTCTCCCCACAGCGACGCCCGGCCCCCTCCCGGGAAGCAGGGCCCAGCACGTGCCGCGGCTGCTCCCGAGGACACAGACACACGTCCCAAACCAGGAATGCCCCCCGCTGCCTCCTGCCTCCCAGCTTTGATCCCTGAGCAGGCGTCACACGGTACGGAACAGCCCCGCTCAGCCCGGGNGCATATGTAAATGTCATACTTTGGAAAACAGAAAAAAAAGACTTTTATCTTGTGAAGGGTCTTGTGAATTTCTCCTGTGCACTCCATTTTGCTCTTAGCCTTGTTTGCCACATGCACCTCTTTGTAAGCGTGTGGATAGTGAGGGCTACAGTGCAGGCACACGTCTGTATGGCAGCTCCATGTATGTTTGATACTGTGACAAAGACAAGATGTGACAGATACAGAATTTCTTAGGAAAGACGCTAAAATGAAACAGCAACCAGTTTCACTTGAGTCCTTCCAGTACAAAAACATTTAAATATAGTCAGTTGGGTCTTAATAACATTGCAATTTGCAAAAGACCCATGGAAAGAGAGGCTGAGCACAAGCAAGGTGGCAACAGAACACAGAACTACCGTGAAAGCTACAGGGGTCCCTTTTGTCTTGCAGCTGGCCAGCCTGGCCAGGCCAGTCGTGTGATGAGCCAGAAGCTGATCATCCCAGATGCATATGTGTATTTTTTGCTGCTCTGTTTTATTTAGTATTCCAATAACTTGATGTATGCTATATGACCGGAACCAGCTAGGGTCCTAACTCAGTGCTGCTCCTCTGCCTACACTTGTTGGTTTAACAGGTGGAATCCAGGCTTTCCCTGGAGTGATGCCCTTTATTTTTCAAATATTGGTTCAGTTGTCTTGTGAGTTCTGCAGTTTTTCATTTGAGTGACAAATGAGTGACAAGCAAGAAATCAAAACACCTTATCTCCAGACACCAGCTGGTACTCTGTCTGGACTCAACTGGTGGCATTTAGAAGTATGTGAAATCTGTATTAAGCATCTGAAAAGGCATGTGTTTTCCTTGTGTTAATGTTTGGATCCTGCTGGATTCTAGTTCTTGCTGTGCCACATGTTTTCTGTGCCAGAATTTACAAGTCTGCAGACTAACTTATCTTCTTTTCCTCTCACTCGGTCTGCCATTGTCACTAATTAAAATATGTCATCCATGAGAAAGCTAATTATCACTACTGTACAGAGGAGCAGCCCGAGGAAAGGGTATTGCTGGCAGATCAGAGCTGTGACGTGTTTATTCTTTGGAAGCTAGAGGTCTAGAGGACTATCTCATTTTTACCTTTTTTATTTTTCCTTTTTTTTTTTTTTTAATCAGGGAGGATGACTTGGATCAAGCCCTCAGAGGAGTGCTAGGGGCTGTTTTCCTAACTAACCTGCTTGTTTACTACCAGAAAATGCATTGCTTCCCAAATGTTTAAAAAAAAGAATATTTGGAAAATCTCTAGCCAGCTGTGCCTGTGCAGGGAGGCATGTTCATTTAGATACTCACATATCTGGAAGGGGATGTGTCCGGGCAAATGGGGGAAGGGACAGAATAGAAATGGATAGACTAGACACTGCCCATGCTCTATTTTAGAGATTCTCTGGGAGAAATGAGAGAATCATTTGGGACAAGAGAATATTGATTATCTATGAATGCCTGTGGTCAGGGGGAGGCAGGGTCTCTCTTACCAGATACCCGTCTTGGACCTTAGAAAACTTTTGCCCAAGAGTCTTTAAATTAAACTAACATATTACTTTCAATACTTTTTTATTGCAACAAATCAAAATGTTATGAAAAATATGTTGTAGTTTGGTGCATTTCAAAAATCCTTGATTAGTTTGAGTCATGAACTGAATCGATGGCACATGGACAGATATCTTTACTATAGGACATTATAGGGAATGGGGAGTGTGTGGGGAGTATGATCTTTCCTTTTCTCACCGACTGCTGCTGCAGAATTGCCCAAGTTCAGTCTGAGCCTGCTGCTCCTTGCAGTGCTCTGAAAGAGCTGGGAGATGGTGCTGCTTACCTTTGATATACAGCATATTTCACTGTACGGTTGGTAGTCAAAACAGAGTTTGTTCATACAGGTGCTGTATGCTGGAGAATGGACATCAAGGGAGGAGAAGAGTAAAAAGGGGTGAACAGTGGTGAGTCTTAGAGTCCTTAAGATTTTGATCAAAGATAACATAAGTAAGATTAGTTGGAGCTACTGCATTAACATGACAAGTTATATTGTTTGCTAACATTAAAATTGAAACTCATACGTGCAAAATTAGACATACTGAGTCATATTTTTTAACTGAGTACTCATAAGTTGATGTAGCCATCAACTTTAGGGCAAGAAGGGTTCATTCTGCTAGTCTAGGCTGACCTGGATCAAAACAAAGGTCCTCGGGCTTCCCCAGATTAATTCCTGTCTGAACTAGTCCATATCTTTTAGACAAACAGACAACTGCAGTTTAAAAATGAACAAAGGTCAAGAGTTAGATCAGTATTAATTTATCCCAGCTGAAGAAATGACACATTAGATTTTGTGCACTGAATTTTACAGTGCTTCTGTAGAAGAAAAAGCTCACATTGCCTCATATTGCATCACATCGTTGTAGGAAATAATGCTGCACTGTTGTAGAAACAATATTATAAAGCTGAAAGCCAGATGTTATATTTACAAAAAAGCTAGTTTCTTCTATCCTCATACCTGCATGATCTCAAGTACCAAGACGTGTGTCCAAGTAGCCTGCCCAGCAGTCAGGCATCTAGAACGTGATCTAGTGGATCAGGTGGACAAGGTGGTCTCGTCCAGATTCCTTGTGGTGAAAAAATGTACAAAGGACTCTGATTACTGAGTATGCATCATGTCTCCTGGGTTCTCCTTAGGTTGATGACCATTTGATAGTTTTGGATAGGCTTTTTTGCACACATAGAAGCTGATGGTGATTTTGATCTTTTGCCTCACCATCCCATTGCATCTCACTCATTAGAATTTACTCATGGTCCTTTGTCTCCTTATGAGGGAATTTTAAGGATCCAGCCCTGTTAGTATCACAGAATGGTGAAGGTTGGAAGGCACCTCTGAAGATTGTTTAGTCCAATACCCCTGCTCAAAGCAGGGTTAAGCAAAGCAGGTCGCTTAAGACTTTGTCAAGTTGGATTTTGAATATTTCCAAGAGTGGAGACTCCACAACTACCATTTCTGACCACCCCTTCACTTAAATTTTTTTTTCTTATGTTTAAATGGAATTTCCTGTTCCTCATCTTCTGACCATCATCTTATAATGTCTTGAATCTTTGTTTTAGTTTTGATGTAGGCTGTCCTTTGGTTTTAGGCTCTGCTTTTTTTTCCCAGCCTGGGTGTGAAGCATGCAGAAGCCGTTGGTAGATATGCTATGATCTTGATGATGTGCTAATCTAGGTGCCATCAACACATGCCATTCTTACACCTCCACTTCTTCCATGCATTCTGGTGTATCCACATCTGGACATTTCCCTTCTTTCTCCACTGGGACCCATCCTAAAGTTTCTGTTAGAAATCTTAACATCACCAGTGTCATATAGGAACACTCCATTTAAATGAGGCAAATGTTAGTGCAGAGTCACCAGGTATAAGGGAAATGGATGTAGCAGAGTAAGACATTTTCCTCCTCACCCAACTTAGAAAAATAAACTTAATTGCAGGGAACAGGGCAATGTTTCAAATTAAAAACCATGAATTCTCTTGTCAGCTCAGTCTATGACAGGGCAATAAAATCTTGAATGTTAATTTAGGAGGCTGACAATATGGTAATGAATGGGAATGCAAGAACATGTCCTTGCAACATTGCTAAAAGTTGGAACAAGTGGTTTCTTGAGTGTTGAAGGACATTTGTTTAATGAGCAGTGTCCTGTATGGATGCTAAGATATTCAAAAGGAGGACTCATGAAACTGAGGAGTGTATTTGTCAGTGACTGCCTCAGAACATCTTTGCTTTATTCAAAGGGAATACTACCTGTTTAGGAAAGTTCATGTACATGTAATTACCAAAACTGATCTGTATTCCCACCGTGAAATGCGAAGTTTTAGGAACACAGCATTCTTCATTGCTTATGTGAGTTACTTGGGTGAGATGTAAAGACAATATTTATGTACTTAGCTGATTTTTCCCAATACTGATTGAAGCACAGTCTTGAAGGAAACTTGCAGGACGTTTCACTACTTGAGACCCGAGTGCCATAGTTGTTCACAAAATGCTGATTTTGTGTTTATTGGCAAGTATTCACCTTCGGGCTTCACAGAACTTTGCAGCTACTACGTTGGGATCTCAGGTGAGCAGCCACCAACATGCTGCCACCCTTCAACAGGGCAGAGGAGAAAAGGCTGACTGATTTTAGGTGATTCATCAGACCTACTGTGCTCAGGTTGGGGTGGCTCAGGTGCCAAGGCTTCAGTACATAAAGGAGAGGCCTGTTTTTGCATAGCTAAAGCTTCTTCTGAATTCTGACTGACAGGGCAACAGTACAGGAGACAGATGATGGATTTATATGTCTGCCTTTTATCATCTAAGTTTCAAAATTTTGTCCTTAGCCTCTGGAGGTGCCTCATAAGAAATAAACAATAAGATGATACCAGCTGGCCACACATAGCAGTGTGATGAGGGAAAGGTCAATATACAAGTACACGTTATTAGGAGGTGCAGTATAATTTGGGCGAGTATCGCTATTGTTAGAACCTGTGTTTGAACCGCTGAGCCTGTGCAGCTCTGATGTTGCACTCTGGCTCTTTGCTCTTGCAGTAATCTGCTCAGGGTATTTCTGTTAAACCTCTCAAAAAACCCAGGTGCTTTCCTTACACTGCTGTATATGAAAACAGTAACACCAACAGTGAATGCAAAATACAGAACCTAGATTTCACAAAGGGGAATAATTTGTGATTAGTTTTATGTTGTATTTTTAGCCTTAAACATATAAGGCAAATTTTCATCTTTTTACTGCCAAATTGATCAAGTTCAATGTAATTACAGCAGAACTGCCGAGGGAAGAATATGACTCTCTTGGCTTCATTGCTTCGGGTTGTTGATATACTGCATTTGTACCACTACTGGTAAACCAAGTAAAACCTGGATCCCTTTTCGGCCTTGAGGCCAATTGGCCTGGTCTGGAGCTCTTTAGCTTCTGAAAAATGTTTTCTCCATCTGGGTTGATCCCTGGCTTGCATTAACTCCAAAAATGTACCCAAGGATTTTGTAGGAAAGTGCTTGTTGGCCTGGGACAAAATTGTAACGTGGATTATTCTAACGATGTAGCCACTCTAGAAAATCAAATGTCCTATGCCTCTAGCTTAGGTTATTAGTACAAATATAGGTTTCAGCATAGCTTGTTTTTTCCTGGTGGTTACAGTTCCTGCATGACTTCTAGAGCCAGGAGACAAGATGCAAAGTAAAATTTCCATGTGACTCTTCCTTCCACAAAACCCAGTAACTTTTTTACTAAAAACACTTAATCCATTTTTTTAAGCCATTTGTTTAAGTGAGTTTCTGTCTGATTAGAAAAGCGCAGAGGACAAATGCAGAAAAATAAGTGTCTAGCATGGGAGTCATCTGCCTAACTTCCATGTCTAAAAGTTACATAGATGATGAAGGGGTCTTGGGCTGCCTTTACAGTTCTGAAAGAGAGATAACTACTAATTTCATACCAAGACAGGTATCTGGATAGGTCAGGTGAGGTGCATATTTCTATCCAGGGACTATACCAAGAACCTGGGTGAATGCGATATCTACAGGTAGGTGAAGCCTGAGCAAGTGGATTCCTGCCCATTCTGGCTAATATAAGCTCCTCCAGATACTTTGCCCACATATGGCAAACTCCTCAGTTGTTTTGGAAACCTTCTGTTGCAGAGAACTCAAATGATATTGGTGGCTGTGAGGTGTGCTCATGGAAACATCTACCCCTGCTTCCTCGGGGGTGTTACAGGCACCACCAGAGCTGTGTGAGAATGCCGCCTTCCCCTTTGTTTTAAATAAGCCGTGCAAAGAGAGACCTTAAACTTGCTGTAATCATCAGTGATTCATCTCCCCTAGTTTGTGTCAAAAAATAATTAACTTTGGTTTGCTAATCTGCATATCTCATTAATGCAGATTTCTAAAGGAAATAAAGAGCTGTCATTCAAAACCACTTCATCCTGTTCATGCTGTGAGGAGCCGCGGAAGAGAGCGCTCCAGCTGGATCAGGTGGGCAAAAGGAGCTAGGCATGGGAGTCAGCATGGCAGCTTGGCTGCAGCCACTATCTCCATCCCCCTGCCCTAGTCTTATTTTCTGTTCCTTGTTCATACCTCCTCAGACAGGTCAGTGCAAGTCTTGTATGCTGGCAAAGGCTGAGGCTGCACCTGGAATAAGGCACAGAAACAGAAGAACAAGTTGTTTCTAGTGAGGCAGAGGATAAATCCTGACTCTTCCCTCCTAAATCCCCTGAGGCCAAACAGGAGGGCAGCACAGGAAAACTTTTTGTGGACAGAGAGGTCTCAAAATAACAAAGGCTATAAACTTGCTGCTCTGCTCTGTCAGAAAGGGAATGATTCCCCAATCTGAGCTTTTCCTGGCAGAGAAAAATTTATCTAGGATTCATGTCAGGTAAACATACAGCTCACATTCTTGTGAGTGAGTTTTAAGCTGATCTCTTGAAGAAGTGGTCTAAAAATGCATGTAAGCTGGGCTGCAAATGATGAGAAGAAATCTTTAAAGCTGAGGCTAAAATCCAGGATGGAGAAATTTAAATTGTTCCCTAGCAATAGTTGGGGGAATATTTTTCTAAAAATATGATACAGACAATTTAATAGTCCCCTGAAGAGTTACTGCAGGAGTTATGGAGACAAAATTTAATCATAAAAATATGAACTAAAGGGATTTTAGCTCTGCTTTAGTTACAAATTTCAGTGAAACATCTGCTATGACATTGTTACCAGCTCCTTCATCCTCAGCCATGACACCATTCATTCTTCCAGGACCAAAGCGCATCTATTAATTTAACAAAGGACTTCACATAATTTGGAGAGGAATTTTACTACTTCCTAGAAGAGATAGCTTTAGACTTTCATAGTAACAGCAATAAACACCAAATAAAGTAATAAATAATTATGGCTCCTGGCCCAAGATAAGCTTACCTTTCTATGAGTAATGTACTTCATTAGGACTGCAGGTCACTGACTGGATGCTGGCTTGAGGTGAGGCTGCCTGAGCAGGATATGGGAAACTATGGGACGTGACATGAGACATTGCTGTATGTAGCAGTTGGCAACGTGTGAGACTGCCAAAAGTTACAGATAGCACTGTGAGTGTGGTAGGTTGACCCTGGCTGGACGCCAGGTGCCCACCAAAGCCGCTCTATCACTCCCCCCTCCTCAGCAGGACAGGGAAGGGAAAAATATAATGAAAGGCTCATGGGTCGAGATAAGGACAGGGAGAGATCGCTCACCGATTACTGTCATGGGCAAAACAGACTCAGCTTGGGGAAATTAGCTTAATTTATTACCGATGAAATCAGAGTAAGGTAATGAGAAAATAAAAACTAAATCTTAAAACACCTTCCTCTCACCCCTCCCTTCTTCTCAGGCTTAACTTCACTCCTGATTTCTCTACCTCCTCCCTGCCAGCGGCGCAGGGGAACGGGGAATGGGGGTTGTGGTCAGTTCATCACACCTTGTCTCTGCCGCTCCTTCCTCCTCAGGAGGAGGACTCCCCACACTCTTCCCCTGCTCCAGCGTGGGGTCCCTCCCACAGGAGACAGTCCTCCATGAACTTCTCCAATGTGGGTCTTTCCCATGGGCTACAGTTCTTCATGAACTGCTCCAGCGTGGGTCCTTCCCACGGGGTGCAGTCCTTCAGGAACAGACTGCTGCAGTGTGGGTCCCCCACGGGGTCACAAGTCCTGCCAGTAAACCTGCTCCAGCGTGGGCTCCTCTCTCCATGGGTCCGCAGGTCCTGCCAGGAGCCTGCTCCAGCCCAGGCTTCCCACGGAGTCACAGCCTCCTTTGGGCATCCACCCGCTCTGGCGTGGTGTCCTCCACGGGCTGCAGGTGGATATCTGCTCCACCATGGACCTCCATGGGCTGCAGGGGGACAGCCTGCCTCACCATGGTCTTCACCATGGGCTGCAGGGGAACCTCTGCTCCGGCGCCTGGAGCACCTCCTCCCCCTCCTTCTTCCCTGACCTTGGTGTCTGCAGAGTTGTTCCTCTCACATATTCTCACTCCTCTCTCCAGCTGCAATTGCACAGGGTTTTTTTTCCCCTTCTTAAATATGTTATCCCAGAGGTGCTACCACCGTTGCTGACTGGCTTGGGCTTGGCCAGCAGCAGGTCCGTCTTGGAGCCAGCTGGCATTGGCTCTATTGGACATAGGGGACGCTGCTTCTGACAGAAGCCACCCCTGTAGCCCCCCACCGCTACCAAAACCTCGCTACGCAAACCCAATACAGTGAGGGAAGGCTGGATTTCACAGGTCATTATAGGGGACCTACGTGAGAAATGGCTGAGCTTCACAGATAATTGGAGGGATGTTTTGGGGAGTATTTGGGACCTCTTGGGGAGCAGAATCTTGCAAGTCCAACAGTGCCAAAAGAAGCATGTCAACACTACTCTCTAAGTCCAAAGTGACCTAAGCAAGAGTATCAAAATACCAAATTTGGGTGCAGATGCAGCAAAACGGGGACAATGAGAGGAAAGCATTTAGGGATGGCTTTGTTGAGAGAAGACTGAGGTGGAGAAAGGGATGTACAAGGGTGGTGAAAAGGAGTGTCAAGAAGTGGGAAAAGGAATAACAGGGTACATAAATCTTGTGAGTGGAGCTGTCTGGGACTGCCCGATGGGCACCAATGTGTGTCATCACCACAACTGGAGCAGGACAATAAACCAGGTGTGTTGCTTTGACCACATCACACCAGCCAGTCCTGCCTCTGTGATCAGGGGCACCAAGATGGGATAGAGGAGGGATACTCTCCTGGCCAGCAAGCAAACACCTGGATAGATGGATTGAGCATCCTGGTATCTCTGTGTCAGGGCCTGTTCCAGACCTGATGGCTTCGGCAGCTGTCTACTGCTTTGTAACACATTTACTGTGTTATCTGGAAGATGGCGTAGCTACAATACAGTCCCAACCACACCAGAGTAAAAGTTGAGTAACTGCCTATTTGAATACAGGTGGGATTTACCCACTCTGAGTATGAACAGAGCATCTTTTAAAATATCTAATACAAGTTCATCATTTCCAGACAAAGCAAGGCAGCAAAACCAAACAGAAGTACAGCTTTTTCCAGCCCTGCTTCACATCCTGACTGTGATCTGGAGGATATATCTTTCAGGTCAGTTTGTTCTATTCTTAAACACACAGTGAAGCTGCAGAAACTGTGTATAAAGACAGTGGTGAATTCGATGTAGAGTCCTGTCTCTGGCACCATTCCTGTATTTCAGTGCACTGACTGAACATCCCCGTTAAAAGAAGAATGCAGCTGGATTCATGTCAAAAGAGTCTATAAATTTTTTGAAAGCATGGGAGATAGATATCTCTTTATTTTTTTCCAACCCAGATTGTGGTACATGGTTACATTTCCTTGAGCCCCTGGAGCTCAGGACCTACAGCAGTGAATGAACTTTACGGACTATCTCTGAACTCAAGGTTTAGCGTCATTTGAGGGGAAGGTAAGTCTGCACATGGCAAACATATGTCATAAATAGCAATTTCTTTGTTTAAAAGAAAATAGGAAAGCCTCTTTGTCTAGCCAATAAGCATAGAGCATGCTGCTTGCTCTAACCAAAGAGTAAATTGAAAGGCATACATAAAAAGAAAAAAAAAAATCTCATTGACTGGTTTTGAATTAAGGGCATTGATTTCTTTTTCAACCTTAAATGAAATATTTCTTTGCACCAAGATATCTGGTATGTTCAAATTATCTTGCTTGCAAACATAAAACTATACAGATTGAAAAATCAGTGTAAAGACTGTTCTAGTGTGGGACTTTCTAACCAGTGGCCCAAGATGACCTCCACTCTCAAGGCACAGCCAAGTAACTTGCTGGCAGGCAGAGACCCCACAGTTACGAATATATCCTTAAGGTTTAGGGTGTCCCTCTGAGCCTTGCACACCACCATGAGCGGAGGGAAATGACACTTTCTGTGTTGGGCAGATGACTTAGACCCTTGAGCATGAAAACAACTTAAACTGTATCTTGGGAACCAAAGACCTAAATCTTCAGAACTCCCATGTGGTTGCTACCAGAGATGCTTGAGCTTCACAGGCAGCTCAGTTCTTCATGATAATAAAACCAAGTGGTTGGACTTCTCCTTCTGCACACGCCAGAATAACCTTGATTTTTACAGGACTGTGCAGAGTTGTTTATCTCATACCCATGGCCTGCCAAGACCCAGTAATTCTGCAGATTTGACAGATGCCCTACAGAGCTCAGTCCAACTAAACTGCAATAAAACAGGATATGGGGAACTTACTCTGTTATCTTCTTTGCCTGAAGAGCTTCAAACCTACATCTCATGTAGGGAAACTAAGCATTGAGCGATGTGTTTTTGGATGAAAAAGAGAGGGTGTTGAACCCCTTCTGTTGAAGCTGTTCCTCCTTGTACAATAGGCTGGAAGAATTCATTGGTAAGCAGGCAGGGTAAAGCAGGCACCAGGTTAGTGCAGGCTGGGAAGCTCTGCTGTGGATGGGAGCTCTGTAAAAGATTTGGTCTTGCATGGAAAGGGTGTCACAGAATAATGCCTTTTGCCTATGTGTGTGTACACGCCTCATTCCCTCCAGGCATAAATAAACATTTAATAAGAGATGGAGAGAGATGTGTGCAGTCCTTTAAGTTACTGGGTAATGGCATATGATGCTAAACTGTGATTTGTCTAACAGTAGAGCAGTTCAAAAAAGCAATACAGTCTGTGAGAAGGTGTTGATTCCGGAAATTCCTAGATGTCCTGAGAAAAGAGAGAAATAATACATTTACCAAGATTTCCTGATCATAAGTCTGTTTTAGCACTTAAAGCTAAGGGAGAAACACAGTATCAGGATTATGTTAAAGAGGAGCTATGACACTCTGGGTACATACACTAAGTAAAGTAAAGAGTGTCAAGATGTGGACCAAGGACTGGAAACTTGGTTATAGAATCATAGAATCATTGGGTTGGAAAAGACCTCTAAGATCATCAAGTCCAACCATCAACTAACACCACCATGACTCCTAAACTAGACCCTGGAGTGCCACGTCTACACCTTTTTTGAACGCCTCCAGGGTAGACGACTCCACTACCTCTCTGGGCAGCCTGTTCCAATGCCTAACCACTCTTTCAGTAAAGAAATTCTTCCTAATGTCCAATCTAAACCTCCCCTGACGCAACTTGAAGCCATTTCCTCTCGTCCTATCGCTAGTTTCGTGGGAGAAGAGTCCAGCACCCGCTTCCCTACAACCTCCCTTCAGGTAGTTGTAGAGAGCGATAAGGTCTCCCCTCAGCCTCCTCTTCTCCAGACTAAACAACCCCAGTTCTCTCAGC